>QFEL01010884.1:0-32701 GCA_003316195.1 Neoboletus brunneissimus
CTGCGAGGGAACAGCGGAAGAATTTTTTGCTGTAGACCCATCTGCAGCAGACGGGGGGGAGGGGAGTAAATGTTGAGTAGATATAATCATTGCCTGGGTCTATATTTTACGATGAAGTGCGCCGCATACAAGACGCATATATCGTGACTTACAACATGGTCGGCCTGATTCTCGACAATCTCTTCCGTGACGTCGGTACTCGAGATGGGCCGCAGACCCACACGCTTTCGGTCAAACTCAACCACACGAGGCTCAAATATACACTAAGAGTGGGAGGTTAACACATGAAGAGGTATGACCGTACATACAGACCATAGGAGCGATGATAATCTCATCATAGGCGCGAAGACCGTATTTCTCTGTGGGATGACCATATCGTCGCACGACAAAATCGTACAAATTCAAGGCCACGTCGCCCTGCCGTAACCCTTGTTATTAAATGTACGATTAAATCGATTAAAGTACACACTTCTGCCAAAGTGCATAATCGCGACTTGAGATCTTCCATAACCATCCAGTCATGCCACCGGGCCAGGTTGATATCGCGGTAGGGGAAGTTTATTCTTTCAAGCAGAACATACAGAAACTCTGTTATGTCATTCCCGCCTATGTTTAGTGACATCCTTGAAGTGTGATCAGAACAACTACCGGGAACACTGATGAAGATACCTTGAATCAGAAATAACCAGGCCTTCGTCAACACAAGCTACACTTGTTTTGGCGGCTCCGATATCAACGACGCATGCATTGCTTATTCCAGCTCCATACGTTGCTGCAAGCGATTCCTGAAAGAAACATGGTCGAGTCAGCTCTCTGAACTTGTCGTCGCCAATAAAGAACCACGACTTACCTGTTGCACACAAATTTGCTTGAATCCCAATGACACCAGGAGAATGTTGACAAGTTCTCGGACGTAAACTCGGTCATAGAAATCAGGAATAACCAGCATGACAGAGTAATTCTAAATAGTAAAAGAACATAAAACGATATCTCGTTTTCAACAACCAACAACCACCAACCTTGAAGTCATGGCGTTTAATGTCAAGTTTTTCCTCGAGAACATTGCCGATGATAGTCTGAACATCATCCAGGATCATCCGAACAGAAGGATAATCCCTGCTGTTGAAATTCTGACCATAAATTGGCCACCGGACAATGTAGTTCAAAGCGTGAGGATCCGAGATCCGCAAGGCCTAGATCGACAAAGAAAAAGGTCATGCGCGCGTGGAGGTGGCAATGAAAAGAGGTACTTTATCCCCAATTAAATAGTCATCGTCAGATAATGGTTCATGGATCCAGTCTACCCGGAAAGGGTCATTCTGCTCAGGAATGATTTCTGGTTTGAATTGTTCATTAAACGTCGACGCGATGCTCGTTGCGTTTGGTGTGACACGAAGCTTGTAGAATCGCATCCTTTCTCGAAGCGAAACTGCGATCGAAGCTAACTTGACTTCAAACTATCGGGTTTGAGCCAGTTGGTCAAGGGCGCAGGACAAGTGTTGCTTACAGGATCATCAGAAGGCGGTGCGATCGCATACTCATCTCCGTTGGAAGTTGTAGATGGTACGTTGCGTCCTTTCCGCGGACGCATAATGTTCTCTATATGCTCAGGCTCTGGAACGGGTCCCTTGTACTTCCTCGCAATGACGTTCGGGACAGCGATAGGTGTGACATCGGAGGCTTTACCAATACGGAGCCACCGAGAACCCGGATGGATGACCACGACTTGTGAACCACGTCTGTGCTAGTTGCTCAGAGTTTATCACAGAATGCTAGCACGTTGTATTGTGAATGAATACATACCTTTGGTCAACGGGCGTAGGTGTATCTTCGACCGGCATCTTCTGTTTTCGAGCTGCATTTCTAGCCCAGAGGGTTTGTGATTCTGACTTGAGATAGGATGTACCCATGTGTTTGGGATTCGGCCTGAGGATACTCGTTAGCCCTATCTCACCAGTAAGATACCCAACATACGCCAGAGGTACATGCATCGACGTGTAACGCATGCCGAAGTCATCCTTCTTCGGGTTTGGCACCCCTCGCGGCATAATGATCTGATACAGTAGTTGTGGTGGTTATGGAGCAGGGTAGAATAGTCAACAGGAAGCTCGGCAAAAGGTTGTAGGCTCTCTTTCCAAATTAGTGCAAGCTTAAGTGGGTACACATGGACTTGACAATGGCGTGTATGAGGATACATAAATTATCATGTACATAGGTATGTGTGTTACAGGATTGCAGTATAATGAGTAGCAGAGTATGCGAGGATACACTGGGTAACCAAATGGAAGACGTATTTTACCAGAATGCACACCTAGAAAGGAGTTAAGTGGGTGTCGACAAGCTGGCAATGATCGAAGGACTTACCACCCAGAAAAACACTGGCAAAGATTCTCCAATGAAGTAGCCTGGAGGATGAGTTTATCCACTTGGGCCGGAACGGTGAGCACAACATCGGGATTGAAGTCTCTCCCTGTACAACCACATGGGTAAAGTTTGGGACATTGTGGCTCATCAGTGACGCACCTGTGAGCTTGTGTTGCACACGATTATATACGAGTAAGGCCCGCTCATTTCTGACTTCTTGCCTCGCTCCCGGTTCCCCAATGGCGTCTGGCACGAGTCAGTAAAGGTCAGCGAAAAAAATGTGAGCGGACTAAGCACCATTGAAAATGTCGTTTTCATCTGCACGAAGTTTTCGAGTTGGGGCTTGGGGATATGCTGCAACCTTTGCAAGGTCAGCCGCCCTCCCTGGGTCGGTGTCAACATCTGCAGAGAAATAACTGTAAGGCGCTACGTTGTTGTGACAATTCGATTTACGCTACCTTCTTGCCTCCTGGTGTCAACGTCGGCTTGCATCAGTCGCCAGTTGATAAGGGGATCGTAAACAAAAGCCTCGAGCACCGCCATAAGTGATTCCTTGTTTGCGCGAAGCACGGACATAGTGATTTCGCATGTATGCCGGAAGCTACCCTCGATTCCACTGATCTAGAGACCAATATCAGGTAATTCGAAAGACAAATGTCGACAACCTACCTCCATGGCATGCGTTAGCATCCTTGTAAGACGGAAGGGTATCTTTTCCGGGAACTTTTCTCGGTGCATGGCAACTTCAAAACAATCACCAAAATCAATGTGAACAACTTTTCCTGTACCTCTCTCGAGAAGGAGATTGGAGGGATGACGATCTCCTAACCCTAGAATATGGCCAACCATGCTATTGACACCAAGGGATCGCGTATAGGTTGCACGTCGTTCTAGCCAATGCTCAGAATTGTCGCTCTTCAACCATAATACTCGGTACAAATCTTGCCCCGTAGTATTTTCGAGAGCGTATTCGAATACTTCAACTTTTTGGAGGAGTGTCAAGTTTTCGTAATCAGGTGCCATCTGAAGCATGTGAGGTCAACTCGTAAAGTCTCATCATACACACGACGTCTCATACCTGTAGCATCAGTCGGTATTCGATGTTGAGCAGAACCTTACGAGAATCGCGGTAGTCGCGAACGAGCACATGGAGGGTATCACTATCTTTGACCCATCCCATTAAACCAGCGTTCGGCGCCAACGGTATTACGGCGTATCGCTGGATATGCAAGCGCCTCTTGAAGCTGTTGGTGTCCACCGAAAGCAGGGTATTTACGAGGCTGAAGAGTTGCATGACACGCTCGTCCTGACGTAAATCTTCGTGGCCTGGATTCGCCTGTGAGTGTGCGGGGACTAGTGAGTGATGTATAACTTACCTTTCAGAACATAGAGATAATCCTTGCCATCATCACCCTTGAGTGACAGCCGCCTCGGGCGTTGTTTCGAGGCAATGACTGTCAACTTGGTGGCGAAGCTTGCGATCTTGATCACGCGTTTACCACTTTGATAGGTACCTGTCAAAGTGCCTTAGCATAAATACATGTTGCATCTATGTTTAAGGAAATATACCAGGCATGGCAAGCTCCAGGTTTCGTGCCTTGAGTAGCTGAGGGGAGACATATTGCAAGTCTAGTGTGGTAAGTTGAGGCAACTGTTTCTCCACTTTCCTGAATACCTAGGTTTCGGACCATTAGTGTCAGATCGCAGAGTCCCATTCAAGTGTCATACTCCGTAATAGATGTCCCAAGCTTTGTTTAGCTCTGACATTTCTCCGTACGCACGATACCGACGGCAGGCTTCGCGAGCTTCATGCAAATCTCTACCGAAGGCTTGAGCGAATGACGTTTCGCGAGCGGTGGTCGGGCCCTGAATGATAATCAATGGGTCTCCTCAGAGTAGAAGCCAAGTCGTACTTACCGCTTCCAACAGCTCGTGTAGGGGCTCCAGAGTAGCAATCATGCCTTCTGGATTCTTGTCATTGAAGAACAATCTCGAAGCTTCTTCAAGACCTTCGTGCCACAACTCGTGCCACAATATAGCCACACGGATGAGCTCATGGCTGACCACAAGAGCCTATCGTATGCCATGAACAACTTATCACCCTCAAAGACGAATACGCGCACCTGTTCAACAATGATGGGAGAATGTTCCTTCATTCTATCCATGATATTGAGAGCGGCATTCATTCGGGAGATACTGGAAGATTTTGAAGCCACAGTGAGGGGATATATCAGCGCTTGTGGATGATGCTTGCCAACTTCGGTCAGCAAGTTGTTGATATTGCGTCTGACGTTCCCACTTGGAGTTTGGATGCGTGCAATGATCTTGATACGAGCAATTAACGGAGAATTCGAAACTGATTATACAACACTCACTTGTGGTATGACCTCTAACCAAGTGTCGACTTCAACGACGGAAAAGCCACTTGCCATCGCTTGGCTAACATCGTCATGAGCACCAAATTTGAACCATAGCGTCAGGAGTCGCAGGGTGTCTTGGAGAGCATTCTCGTTGCGCAGAGCTATTGAGTGGAAGAAACCTGTGATGTACCGGATGAGTGACGTATTATCCCCAACACCAGTGGTAATGACCTTGAACTGCTTGCACGATGTGAGCAGCCAGACCGGTGCCTGGCACATCAGTAACCGTGCTTTCCTTCTGACTCTCTAAGTGGCCAATGACTTCGAAGTTTGCAAGAGCCCACGTGTGCCATGCCTTGTACCAGTTTGGATCGTAGTGTGTGGCAAGGAGATACGAATGCAAAATATCTTTGACATTTCGCTTTGAAGAGGATCAGGCGTTGATACAAATCATACACAAAGTACTCACTGCACCCCAGTCTTCCTTTAGCTCGACTTGCCATTGTCCTTGCTTAAAATAACACCGCGCAAGCAGGCGTGACAGCTCATCAAGCTTGTGTTTGGTGACGCCAGGCCGTTGAGAGTGTTCCTTGGTTTCTACCTGCAGATCCCTTGCCAAGCTTGCAGAAAACTGACGAAGGAAACTCAGACTTTCTTCGTGAGCGCCATTTGCCCACATATACTTCAGTTGAGCATAGACAACATTTGGAGGCGCCTTCAGGTGTTGTTGATCATCCCGCAGATGCTGTAACTAATATCAAATCGTTATAATGAATTAATTGTCTTTGAAAGATGCAACTCACCCTCTCTGGTGACAGAAGCGAGTTAATCGTCTTCTCCGCCAATGCCATCCGGTCCGATTTCCGGCAAAGATTCGCAAATTTAATCCACATGACAGGGTCATCCTCAGGGTTCAAAACAAGCGCTCTCACTTGCAGGATGCGTTGCCAGGTCTCAACATCAGGCTGGCAACCTTGTAGTCTAGTAGAATATAAGTTGTCACATTCGAACCAAACAGTGAGGCGCGCACCGCTTCATCCACGTCTTCCGCATTGCTTGTTGCCGTTCTGGCTGGTCAGCGTATTGCTTGTACATTATGATTTCCTCGAGTTCAGACAACATCTGCGCGCGGACCAGAGTGCTGGGTAACGTCAGGTCAAGCACTCAAACCGAAGTGAAAAATGCCTCACTTATATGAACGACCATAACCTTCGCCAACGAAAGACGTCAGTTCTGGTTCCAATAAGTCCCGAGCTTTTCCTATTTCCCGTAATGCCTTGGGAAATTGGTTCTGGTGAACGGACAAGATAGCTTTGTAGAATGCTCGATCCGGCGAATCGCCTCTCATCGTCGCGATGTAGTCATCCATTGAATCCCAGTCGTGTAACGACCATGCGGCGGCGGCTGCCATTGGGGCAATTTCTCTACGGTCCTCGTGGTTCGCATTTGACCAATTCTCCTCCACCTGTGCCGCGAGTTGATCCCATTCGCCAAGGGCGTGTAGACATTTCATGCGTCCAATTTGAACGTCAGGTGCGTCAGGATCTTCTTCCGCCTTTTTCTCATACGCAACCAATGCCTCTTGCCACCTGCCAAGCCTCTCGTACCATTCCTCGTGCTTACTAACGTCGTATTGCTCTCGTGCAATGACGAGCGTGCCCCAGGCTGCGTCGTGCTGCTGAAGCTTGGTGTTGATGCCAATGAGTGCCTCGATGATGTTCGGCGACGTCTCGGTGAAAAATTCCAGCTCCTTGTAGTGCAGCGCCTTCGCATACGCATGGAACCTCATAGCGTATTCCCCAAGGGTACGATGTTCTATAGGGAGCGGCTTCTCCTCATGTTCCATAAACTCCGCGAGACTGAGTAATCGGTGAATCAATTCTGACGGTGCAGTAGGAGAAATGATAGCAGCTTCGATGGAGCGAACAAGGCCTTCCTAAGAAAATTGTTAAGGTTCGGAGCGTGGTCGGATCGCCAGTACACCTACTTGATACTGGTCGTATAACTCAGTCCAGCAGGAGATGAAGGCGGCATTGAAAAGCTCCTTCGCGAGTGGTGGGTGGAATTCAACCAAGCTCATGCAAGCTCTGAGGGCATGGGAGGGCGATTCTTTCATGAATTCCACAGAGAGGTGGTGCATCCACTCTGTCCAATCCTCTCGCGTAGAAACAGAAGACACATCCCAAGCTTGTTTTAGATGTTGTTGGTTAACGGTCAGCTTGGCTGGTTCGGCAGGTGCCGAGATCTCAGCAACTCTCGAGTTCTCCAATAGATCATGGATGCCCGACTCTTGAGGCAAGCGTTCACCATTCAAGAGCTTGTTGATGAGATTCTCGTACCGCGGGTGGTGTATGCGGTTACGTAGCAAGCACTGCAAGTATTTAAGACTTCGTCACAACCAGAGCAATTGGAGAAACATACCTTGTTGATCATGGGAACGAAAATGGCGAAATCTGAACCAAGCTGGACGACGATAGCGCAGAGTGTGTCCATTACTGCCATCCGAAGCTCGTTATTCTGTCCATCAAGAACTCGAACAAGGGGATGTACAATTCGCGAAGCATGGTCTGAGAAATTGACACGTTGGGACAGATGGGCCACTGTCTGAATAGCCCGTTTGCGAAGAATAGTCGTTGCGTCCAGCCTCTCCGCAGCTTTGACAATGATCGGGATGATAAGATGCAGATATTCCTCGATGTTGGCACCAAAAGTGAGGAACGAATCAAATATTTTGATCTGTGTGGCCATTCTCTTCTCTGTGAGCTCCCCTTCAAAAACTTTGAGGAGGAGAGGCAAGATGGTGGGCAGGAAAGGTCTAAACTCGGCATCCAGCGCTTTCCCCAGTGCTTCGACGAGGGAGACTATAGGGAGTTGGAGAGAACTATTCTCCCAAAGGTCGGTCACGAGCCTGAATACCTCGGGTGTGTAGTTTCGGACGTGTTGCTTGATAATCCCAACCAAAATCGCGAGTTGCTGCAGGTGGAACTCCTGTAACCGGGCGGTGGACGTACGCGCGACAGCAGCAAATGCTGGGATAATCTATGGGAGATGTCAACCGGATATTTTATTGGTCGTTCAGCAATGAATACCTGTGGTAAGAAAGTGACGCATTTCAGGCCTTGGGTCTTGAAAATATTCATGATAGCTTCGATGACGGTATGATGATGGTTGCTCATAGACTGATCCCTCAAGACGGTCAACAGTGACGTGATAACAACAGTCTGGTAGTAGTCGTCGGATCCTGTCAAGGAGCCAGTGCTCGTGATGGCAGCTGCATTGACAGCTGGGAGGGTCCCTTCAGCGGCCCCATCTTCATCCGGCTTTGTCTACCACCAGATTTTAATGCGAGGCACAGATGCACGGTTGTGCAACTTACCTTGCGTCTGTAAGGGTCGAGCGCACCAAGGATGCCCAAGACCTTGACGATCTCCCTCACGACCTCACGGCGAGACGAACCGGACTCTGTCCTCAAAATTCGTCCGAGAATAGGGAGAAGCTGAGGGTAATCAACCAAGGGAGAGATGACGTAACCTGTGCTTGAACAGAGCTGTCCCAACGTGCGTAAGGCTGCATCTCTCTTGACGTGTGCTGGGTCTTGCAGTCTGGAAATGATGACCTGCATTAGCTCCGGGATGTGAGGGGCGACGTCCTCGCCTCCCACTGCGGCAAGTTCACCGAGACACATCAAAACGTTGGCGGCGACGGCCGGATTGCTGTCATTGGCCTTGGGGATAAGGACGCGGAGGATGGGGAGGGCATAGGGCTTGATGAGTCTCTGGGTCGCGCTGACGAGTAAAGTGAGGAGACGAGTGCAGTCCTCGCGGTTGCGTCTGGGGAGGGGTGAGACGAGCGGAGTGAAATGGAGGAGATACGCACGTGACGGTTGAATACTCCAACTCGGTGAGGAGCTGTATGAGGGCCTTGCGGAGGGATGGCATAACATATGCGGGGTTGTGCTTCGCGAGACGGCCGATCAAGCCGACGGCAGTGACGCGGTTCTCAAAGACCTCATCGTTAAGGGAGATGAAAATGGAGCGAACATTCTCAGCCTGTGCGAGGTGTCTGTCGAAGCGCTCGTGCAGCGACGAAAGCACAGTCTGCCGGATCGTCGGGTCTGTGAAATCATCTCAGCAGCGACAACTGAAAGGAGAGTTGTGCCCACCAGGATCCGCAATGCCGACAGTGAGCAACTTATCGAGCACGTCGCTGATAATCTCGATCGCATGACTGCTTGCCTGGTAGCAGATCGGATCTCGCACAAACAGCTTGCAGCACGTCAGCGCACCCGCCCGTCGCACGTCCGCGTTGTCGTCCTCCAGGTACGGGAGCGCCGCACTTCGAACAAACTCGTTCAACACGTGTCCTACGCTGCACTCAGAACAACCCCAAACACAGCTTTCACTTGTCTTACCGCTGAAGTCAAACGAACCGAGCGTAGAGAGCGCAAGCGTGACCAACTCGGCACTCTTTCCCGTCTTCACAGCAGACAAGTTGACATCGCCTCGCACCAGGGACGGCGGCGCGCCGATCACCTTGTACGGTTGTCCGATCAGTATCATCGACAGCAGGTCCAGTAATCTGTCTTGAATCGTTTTCAATAGCGGTGGAATGTGCCTCGCGATCGCTACCAGAGCCTGTCGCAATGGCTCACTCAATCCACATGCAAAGAACAAGTCTAGCTGATCATGCAGCAGCTTCGTCAGGTTCGGGCCAACAGCTGATGCCAGCATCCCAACACATTGAAAGATGGGCTCTTCTGATGGTGCATTCTTCTTCCTACCCTAGACGTGAGGAGCAACAATGCAACCAGTGAGGTACACGCACCCTCTTTGTTGCAGTCCAAGTTTGATTTGAACCATAATGGAGTCAAGGAAAGGCTTCATATCGCTTCCTACCGCAGTTGCAGTGTGCCCGATAGCAATAAAAGCTGTCGTCTGATGAGAAAACCTGATCGAGTAATCATGCAAGGGCGGCGCACCGAAAGACCGCTCATTAGGTTTCTCGAGCTGTGTGAGGAGATGACCCATCGACTTGTGCAGGTAATGCTCAGAGAACGTTTGAGTGTCGTATGCTGCAAGAGTTGGTATGAGTGTAATAACCATTTTCCGCACCAGACTGTCCCTGTGTGACTTGAAACGGAGAATCTGCTCTGCTGTGTCTAGGAATGACTCCCGCATAAACTACAAGCCAATGATCACATGTCTGTCCTCTATCAAGAACAGTGTAATCATCACTCACCGTGTCCCCATGAAGCAGCAACTCACGATACATGAGCAGTGATCCGTGAATCACTTCAGGCTGTACCATCTTCAGCCCAAGCTGAGCATCTTGAAGAATCTTCATGAGGTAAGTCGTGCGTGTCTGCCGCTCTCTATTTGCCACAATCTCCAGGCATGCCGCCAAGAGCTCAGCAGCGCCCTCCCGAACCATGACACGAGAGTCACGCAGCGGGATGAGGATTTTATCAAAAACAAGGCTAATGTGGGAATGAAAGTAGTTCGCGCTATTGCGAGCCAATTCCTTCAAGATGAGAACTCCGGCATAGCGTGGTGGTTCAGGGCCTTGAAGGAGCTCCACTGCTGCTGGCACTTCGAGATCCATGAACCCTTCTCCAAAGTCGGCACCACCAATGGCAGCTATCTGTCCTAGAGTCTTTGAGGCAGCCAACATAATGTTGACATCGTGGTTTGGAAGAAGTTGCTTCACATAATTGTAGAACCTGTAGAGGTACCGCTTGGACCCAACGATGTCTTCCCCATCGCTCTCCAAAAGATGATCTATGTCCGACATTAAATACAGCCCACTACGGACGAACAGAGGATAAAGGCGCACCAATTGCTAACAATCCCCCTAATCTCTCCACGTTGTTCTGACTGTGCATGAGGTCGAATATTCGTTTGTTGATGTCGTCGTCCCACAGCTTCACTGCAGCATCATTTGGCATTTCAACTACTGTCGTAGCGACCTACAAGCAATTCAACGACACGACCAGATCGCATAGTGTCAGGGACTCACATAACGACGCAAGTCAACTGCGGCTTGAAGCCGAGCGTCATGACTAGAATTCCGGAGTCCCTGAAAGATTTGGCCAAGGTTGTCTGTATGGATAGAAGTGATAGTCGACGTCATGTCGCCGACGGAGACACTGGCCAGACCGCGTCGAAGCTTACGATGACTGTTACAGCGACTCAGCGAGCTTCTGGCGCAACAGAAACCGATTTGGTTGTTTGTACTTGTTGAATTCTAAGGCTCCAAGGATCCATTTTTGGCAACACAGCCCGTTCGCCCCCAACTGTTTGCAGACTCATCACCAAGCAGCAGAAACTGGTAGAGACAGTAATTCTAGAATCTCAAAAACCACGATGAACATCTCCGGGAGGCTATATATATAATCAGAAGTCTCCCTCATAGGAGTAATGTCCAGATCACCTCGAGCCTGAGACCCAGATACCAAGATGGTAGAAACTTGGAACATTGTGTTGACACTCCGATCAAATATCAATTCCAGACTCTTCATGATGTGAAACAGGGACACCTTGTAATCGGACTGCAGATCGTGCCTGCCATCCAGGGCTTTTCGTAAGAATCACTGAGAATACAAGAGGGCGCCTGAGTGCACACACGAGGCTCAGAATCATACTCTTAAAAGGCGTCCGCCACGTCAAAGACGGGGAAACTCGCGCTGATATCGGCCTGGTGGTCTAGTAGTATGATTCCTTGTTAGGGTTGTGAATAGACCGAATTCGAGGAGGTCCCGGGTTCAATTCCCGGCCAGGCCCCGTGACGTGTCGTTTTGGTGTAACTAAAAATGTTCTTTTTCTATTTTTCGCCTGGTGCCATGTGCAATATCACTTGCTTATGTTTCCGGACTCTTTATGATAAAAGATGCCGACATCGCAGGAAATGAAGTGGCAGCGGAATGCATGCAAAGCCGCCAGAACCGAGTTTGCTGCGAAGTGTGATGGTCGATTGATTTGCCCATCCTTTGGCACACGCGTATCTTGTTGCACGTCACGGCGATTCATCAAACGACTGCGTCGGCTCCTCGGGGGACTGCGGTCATGCCAGGGTCAATCTCTAGCCATCAAGGTCGTATCATTGACATGCTTGCCCGAGTTTCTATCCAAGTACGTGTCCCTTAATGATGTGCCCCGATCCGCTGAGCCCTGACTGACAGAGCAGTTGAGATCGCAACGCGCGAGTCTCCGCACGATTTTTCTTTGGTGAAACACTAGCTGGCAGGCTCCGAATCAGGTGTACAGCGTATGGCACTTCTCTTTTCTCATGAGACGGGTGTAGGCGGGCACGAGGCCTGATGTTGGGGAGAACCCTCCTAGTCAAATACTCCTGTCTCGGTGGATCACTGCGCAGCCAGACCGGGATTTCGCACAAAAAATGGGGCAGGTTGGTGGCGCAGAGGAAAGAGAGATCTATGGACGCAAAGTTGGGCCCGGCAAGGGTAAGCGTTTGACACGAATATTAATGTTTGATGAATTGCAGTCTGTGCTTATGTAATTCCGATAGTTGCGGAGTTCGGATCAAGCATGCTGCTCCGTGTCCGAGAGACAGCGGGTGCGTTATTGGCGTAGACGCCCGGAATGCTGATAAACGAACGCCATTTTTCCATGGGTTGGTCCCTGTCATCACTCCCCCCCTTCACATCACCGATACCGTTGCCATCATGCTTGTCCCACCGCTAGATGACCATGGGCACAGCTGTTGCTTTTCCTTGGGCCGCTTCTTTACCTCGAACTCCCGTATAGCGAACCAAACGTGTTCGACTAGCGACGTGGTTGATCGATCTGTCACCAAACGAGTGGACTCCAACGTCAAAGATATCATTGTCTGTCCAGTTGTTTTTGAACTGCAGTGTTTGCTGACAATGTTGCTTCTACGCCGACAGGTAGGCTATGATGATATTCCCATATCTTTTGAATCTTGTTGCGACTTCTCCTCGAGTCCAACCAGGCACAGTCTTGATCCACCTCCCACTTATTTTGGGACCCTGCCTCGATTCGACGCCAAGTATGATTTCATGACAACCATTGTCACGACGATCGACACCATTGATTCTGCCCTGAGATCACTGAGTCTCAGTATCCACGGTAGGTAGACGTTGACATGAGAAAGGAACAATTTGTCGACCTTTCCTCGCAGATCGCCCAGAACTTATGTTCGAGGAACAGTACGTGTCTACCACAGCATTCTTGCGCTGGACATAACCCTCCTACTCAGTTATGCCCATGATGTACTAACGGACTTCATGGAGAGTCACGGCTTTGCCGTGACCCGGCATTATCTCGGCCTTCAAACTGCATGGAGGGCTGAGTTCACCCACGGTAAGGGAGGAAGGACCATTGGCGTAAACTCCGAGATGGACGCATTACCCTTGATTGGGCATGCGTGTGGTCATAATCTGATCGCTGTGAGCGGCGTTGGCGTAGCCATCGCAATAAAATCCGCATTGTTGGCTCACAACGTCACCGGGAAGGTCGTTCTACTCGGAACACCCGGTAAGTTTACATCTGTGGAGGCACGGAACATAACTTAAATGTAAAACCTGGTCAGGGGAAGAAGGTGGGGGTGGAAAGATAACACTGCTTGAACGCGGTGGGTATAGTGGGATGCACGCATGCCTCATGTCTGTGACAGCTTGTGCGATGAGAAAATCACTGACTGCGTTGCGTAGGTGTCACCCGTCTGCAGGACCGCTCAATTCCTTGTCCACCGGATCATGCTTAGCCATGCAACCGATCGACGTTGAGTTTTTTGGTCACTCGTAAGTCGGACACGGAGACTTTTGTGATCGACTCACGAACAGAAAATAGCGCTCATGCCGGAAATGCTCCATGGGAAGGCGCGAATGCCCTCGACGCCGCGTTCCTCGCGTACTCGAATATTTCTGTACTCCGTCAGCAAATCAGACCTGACCACAGAGTCACTGGTATCATCCAAGGTTGTAAAGGCGGGGCGAACGGTAAGTTGCGACAATATCCGAGTGGATGGACGTACGTTGATTCCGCTAGTGATACCTGATTATGCTCGGATGCACTGGGTCCTCCGTGCACCTGATCGCGATCAGTTACAGCGTCTGAGGGAAAGAGTGGAGGCATGTTTCCAGTGAGGCTCGTGACTCGTCTTGTGAGACACGTTTTAACCGGCTCCAGAGGGGCGTCTACCGCCACTGGATGCCGTCTCAAGGTCACTGTAGGCACACCCTACTACGATCTGCAACAGAATAGTGCCTTGGGTACGCCGGTTTAACCCAATGAGCCCGACACCGGCTCAACTTTTTCCCCAGGGAGATATTTCTCGCAAACGATGAGTAGTTGTTTCGGAATGGATGCTCGGCAAGTCCCATTTGGGGCTTCCACAGACTTTGTAAGTTTTTCTACCCGGGTTCCCCCTGGACAAAAGGAGGTTATAAGGTGTTTGATCCTGAGGATACTGACCAAACTACGATTTCCCCTTTAGGGTAACATCTCTTACGGCAAGTACATCACCTGCAGGCATGCACAGAAGTGTCCTCATGATATATTTTAGCGATACCGTCGCTACATCCGGCCTTCGGTGAGAATTAGCGAACCAGCTTTATGGATGCGAGCGCGCAGCTAAATCTCTGCATATCTGACTTAGCAATCCCTACGCAACCACGCGGAGGGAATCATACACCAGCGTTTGCGGTTTCGGCACGAAGTATCGAGGCTCACAAAGTCTGCATGACACTGACCAAGGGCCTGGCGTGGACAGGTTTTCTTGTTCTCGCCGACGACAAATTTTACGCCGAGGTAGGTCGTTTGATACGAGTTTTGCAAGGTACCAATGGTGTTTGCTGGACAGATAAAGGACGAACATGAACGAACTCTAGGTGCACCTGGTGCACGATGATCGATGAACTTTGCATCTGGCCATGCTGTAACACTATTTTTTAATACCCTACAAATGACCAAGTCTTGTATTCTACCCAAATGGTAAATGGTTTCGGGACAGGT
This sequence comes from Neoboletus brunneissimus, assembly GCA_003316195.1. Taxonomy (NCBI): domain Eukaryota; kingdom Fungi; phylum Basidiomycota; class Agaricomycetes; order Boletales; family Boletaceae; genus Neoboletus; species Neoboletus brunneissimus. Next base: position 14,717 of record QFEL01010884.1, read on the forward strand.
GCAGATTAGAATAGACGTGTGTGGCCCAATGAGATCGAAATATATCCAATGTGAAATGTGACAGAAACTCGGTATCGTGTCTCACGAGGAGGGGTGAGAAGCTTCTGCCTCTTCAGTCTGGTCTCCGGGTTCCTTGGGTGGCGTATGTTTTCCGTCTCTCCGTCCCCTCGCGTGGGCACGCAGTTGCTGGTGTTTCAACTTGCCGGCGGCAGCCTCGGCGACCATACTAATGATGAGCGTGCAAAAATCAGGTTTATTCAAAGGGGATATTGTCATTATACGTACCGTTCAAGTTCTCGACGATCTTCATCAGAATCATCCGGCGCAGTAGTTTTAAAGATGTGGCCGATAATCAACAGACCCTTCCGATGCTACGTAAGAAGCCATGACATCGCTATTTCCTTTTAAACGTACCTTGGCCCGGTTAAAAAGCACTTGGTCAGAAACCTCGCGGTCCTTAAGAACGTTATCCACAACCTGATGAGGGCTAATCAAGCTACCGAACGATGTTTCAAGTAGAGAAATGATTTACCTCTCGTAGTACTTGTACGACTTCAAAACGGGTTCCCCGCCAAGAAGCAAGTAAGATCTATAATGCAAGGTATTAGTAGCTGTACACAAAGTAGCACGTGGCATGAAATGCGTACCTTTCCGGTCATGTCTTCTTCCATTGCGTGCAAGACTTCTTCATTCACCTCACCTTTGGCTTGCAACCTCTCCATCTCCTGCATTAGTGACTGGACGCTAAGTCTGATTATCAATCAGTATCCGGTTTTATGAGAATACTTTTTTGAGGTTCCCCGTAAAGAAGCTTACGCGCTACCAATAACACCCCATGCATCCTTTGCCACCGATCCTTTTTCCTTCATCCGAGACCAGAAGCCTGCACTAGGACAATGTGAACTTCAAGGGAATACAACATCGTAACGACTCACAGCCCAAGGAACCTCTTCGACTTCAAGAACGAAGTGGCTTTCATACTATAGACGGTGCCAATGGTGTGTAGCAACTAAACTCCGGTGCCCGTGGACTGAATAAACGCAACACCTGGTGAAGAAATATCGACCCACCTCAACACCAAAGCTCTCTAGTTTCAAATCCTCGGCCTCCAGTTTAATCTTATCCTGGAATGCTCTGGTTTCTGGATCATCCTTTTCTCCAGGGTGTTTAGCTTCGACAAATGGCCTGAGCCGTTCGACCAACTTCGCCGTCAGTGTTTTCACGCGCTCTTCTAAAGCCTTTCTTCGCTCTTCCTCGAGCTCTTGAAGTTTCTTTTTCTGCTCCGGTGTCAACCTGCTGCGTTTCTTCGACGTTATGTGTATATCCTTGTCTTTCTCCTGGGAAGGCGATGTAGGAAGACTCTTTGATCCATTCTTAGCCGGAGACGAGTCGGGTGGCGATGTGTATTTGGATGTATCTTCACTACTAACCGAGACTTTGAGTGCGACTGTGGATGCATCAAGAGACCCGGACGGTTGGCCTGAGGCAAGAGATTCCTTTGCAGGAGTCGTCGGCCGTGTTGGAACTTTGTCCTGAGCGGGTGTAGAAGGCGGGATGATACCTTCTTTCTCAAGCTCTTCGCGCTCCTCGTCACTCGCCACAGTCTGTGCCACAGAAGTCATTTCCTTCATCAGGGAAATTTCCCCGATCTAGCATTTGTTGAGACAGTCGGCAAACAAAAAAACTTAGAGGAATGGAAGAACGTACGTAGTCCTTGAATCGCTCGCCACCAAAGACATTGGCGAAAAACATGGCAGCGTCTTCCATCTCGTTGGTTTGCTTGTCCGCCTGTCCCGCGCCGCCACAGTGTGCTCTTCAGGATGCCATCGCAAATCTTCTTGCAAGACAGGACTCACCATTGACTTTCCATTCTTATCGTATACTGCGCGGAGATTCTGTCCCAGCGAAGTATCAGTTCCGTGTGTCCAAGAGTAGACAGCAAACCACGGCCTACAGGATCGGACAGAACTTGATAAGCTTTGCTACGAACACGAGGCACACACGTTACCAGCCATTCCCCACCTTTATTCAATCTGATAGTCAACTTGCCTTATTTCTTTAAACTTCTCCTCCGCATCGGGAGAGGGGTTCTTATCCGGGTGGTACTGACGTTATGAAAAGTAAGATGACCGTTTCCAGGATCGATGCAACGTGTGAAGGACTATGAGCGTCAATTCAATGGAAATCAATGTTACAACGAACCTTCATAGCTTGCTTCCGATAGGCCTTTTTCAGATCCGTATCGTTAACCTCCACGGAGACCCCCAGCTACGATTTCGAGAGTCCCCAGAGTGATACGCAATGAAATCATCAGCACGCCGGAGCCGGCTTCGTTGAGGATGCGGCACACACCAAGTCATAATACTCTGTTTCTATTGGCGCCATTGCGGATAAGGCGGTGGCACGCTTCGGCTCAGTATGTTGGTTGGCCGGGCGTTGTGGACAATCTGGGGTGATATCGCGACAAGGGATATTGAAGTAAAATTCCAAGTAGAGTTGATGCTGAAACACAAACACGACAAAGGAAATGGGAAGATGTAGGGAACACGCGTACCTATAAGCGCAATTCACAGCCACGCAAGATGATGACATACATGTTCCAGGCTGGCCAATTCAAGGTGCTTATGGACTGGGGGAAATAGATTCAAACCGGGATGAATGGGCTACATTAAATAATTTATCGAAAAATAGGTTAACGTGTCGTGCGAGGTTGCCAACGAATTGTGTCCTGTGCGTAGATACGAATGGAAATGCGGGTAGTGAAACAGTTTAAACCTTTGCCAGGTCTGAATAGTGTGTGCGGAATCAAAGAAAAAGTTAGGACTACTGTTCGTCTATTGCAAGTACACTGGTGGAAAATCGGACCGCCTTCCGCGGGGTCGCCGGTCTCGTACTATCGCTAGCGGATGATGTGAAGGAGTTCGCGCGGCCGAGCGAGGAAGGTAAACTAAGAGGTCGGTAGCCTGGAATGAATTTGGACATCCGAACTCGCAAGGATGACAACGGACGTGATGACCCCGGCGTAACGGAGCCGCCCGAGGTTGCCACGGACGCTGAAGGCGAAACGCCGGCGGATAAAAATTGCTGCTGCGGTTGGGTAAGGGTAGTGAGTGAAGAACTCGTTTTTTTCATAGAAGAACGTGGCGGAGGGGGAGGAAGGCTGTGGCGCGCGTGATACTGGGAGGAAGACGTTGAGGCATCGTGGAAATTGTCAGGGAACGCCAGGGGAGGCTGGATGGGTGTGTTCAGGTTGCGACGTGAGGGAGGGGAGGGGAGGGGATGTCGCTGGAGAGGGTTCGCGACGGGTCTGAGATGGGGCGTGCGTGAAACATGGAGGCCCATTGCGATCTGTTCTATGGTCGGACGAGAGTCGAGATGACGCGAGGGACTGGCACGTGAGGTATTGTGTGCGTGTCTCTCCTCAGGGGTGGAATACATGGCAGCACGCTGAGCGGAGTGGGTGGTGAGAAGCGCAAGGTGGACACGGGACAGAGAGGAACAGACCGGATCCTCGGTATTCTTCCTTCGTGGAGAGGTTGGCGGGCTGAACGATTTGCGCATCGAGACGAAGAAGCGGGACGCGGTGGCCGCGACACCGGGATGTGTGGGGGGTATGTGAGGGTCGTCCAAACGGGGGGTATCGATGTGCGTCGGGGGTGACCACGATGGATGGCGCATTTGATGCATGTCAAGTTGGGGCATGGAATTTTGGTGGTCGTGAGAGCACTCGGGTTGAGGAGGCGCGCGATTTGGGTTGGGTACTAACAGCCGGGCGTTCTGGGCGCGGCTTCAGGCGCAGGCATACGGTCGACGTCCTCCACACGTTGGCGGTGCTGGTGGTGAGCTCGCCAGTCCGGTCACGACCCATACCCTGCCCAGTGGCTGTGCACCTGCCACGACATCACTCATCACACCAGTCGCATGACCAACATGCCCGCGGCTTGACCACCTCCGGATGTGCCGCAGCTGCGCAGCATGTTTTCAGCACCGGCAGGTAAACAACTTTCTGAGTGTGCATCTCACGGTTTGTTGTGTACCGGGACGGTTGAATCGGCGTGATTTCCAGCCCCCAGGGGGCACGCACAGACGATAATCCGACCCAGCTAGTCGTTGGGTATTTTCTCGTAACATTCGTGATTCTCTGCACGACCGTGTTGGCTCACTCGACGGAGTATTCCATACTGGTGGTTTTACAACCATGCCAGTGCTCGCCGCATTTTTGGTGGGGATCATTATGCCTCCTGAGGTAGCCACGACGGCTGTTCACACCATTAATATGTCTAGTAATTTATACGACATACATACAGGTGGGAGGATAGATAGCCTAACGTAACATGAAACAATTAACTAGCAAAGCCCATCTTACGCCGAGTCCTGTCAGGTCGTTCCATCTTGTCCCCGATGTAACGAGGCAGAGATTCCGTGCACACGACATGACATAACACAATTATCGGGTCCTAAAATTGGAAGGTGTTGTACAACGAGACGTTTGATCACTACACCAACCTTATTGTTGTTTTACATCCGTTTCTATTCGAGCGTGTACAACATCGTCATGTTACAGCTATGATTCTGCTTCCATTTCGACATGGAACACCGTCGACTATTGTCGCGAGTACCCTATAAGAACATCATGCTTCCGCAACATCTCCCCCCAAGCCGTTTCCCAACGTGCGTGTACTACCCTCTAGCCAACGTTCTCTGAGAGTTCCACGGGCTATCCGCTCTTTTCCTTCGTCTGAGACGATTCCTACATTTTCAACACTACCCGCCCATCCCATCTGAATCATCTTACTCGCACTCTCGTAATGCCATCATCATCCCCGGCTGTCAGCGTTCCCTACCATGCTTACTACATTTCACGCTATCCTGAACCCTGGATTGTGAAGACGAAACCCATGTAAGTAATCTGGAGACTGCGCCCGTTATCCCCATAAACTTATCGAAAATTTCCAGACACAAGACGCGCACGTCCTGCACAAAGCTCATTGAACGACAGGTCATCAAAGCCTGGAAGCATGTCACGGGCGCAACTCGTAAGCCCCAGCGAGCGTCCTTCCTTCCACAGGACTTTGTCCTTGTCACGTCCCGCCGCCGCAGCGTGATGTTCCGTTAATCGTTCATAATCTACCTCCGATAATGACGCGCATGATTTTGACATGATAGCCGTATGTATGGCATGGCGGCGCGCTCATACTATTCTATGGTAATCCACGTACTACGTACGACAGACCCACGAACCTCCTCTTCGCATCAGATCCCCCAAAAAGACATTAATGTACCCGATAACTTCCTTCCGATTTGTTTACGGGCGATGCATCTCTCTAATCCTTGTATCGTTATTACGCAGCTACTATGGTAGACTTTCTCGTAAAATATCTTTAATCGCAAGCTGTGCGGTGCACAGTATGTAAACGCGCAAACGGATCCGTAGTGCACAAAGTTAGCCCATACTCCATAACCCAACCAAAATGCACTTTAATAATGCATAAGTCTCATAATGCATCAACATTTGTCGCTCTCGACACTACGCATTGTGAGAAGGTCCACCGTAATGGCTTGTAAAATCGATTGAATTCTGTAGCAACCTCCCCGATCCTTATCCTATGCGATACATATACACATAAACTAGACAGCAAGTAATTATGGAACAACGGACGATTGATTTAGATGTACATTCAATACATGGAGGTGAATTAAATCGAGTTTGAATCAAAACCCTCCTGACGTCCTGGATCGTATACAGACCACTCTTCGTTGTCTATAGCTTCTGGGCCCGTCATGCTCTGGGAGACAAAAGTGAGTATGCTAATGTATCGGGAAACGTGAGAGTACGTACACGTAACAGGCCGAGCTGACCGTAGATCGATTCTACCCGACGCAGAAGTGTATTCACCCACTCGTTCAATCTCCATTTGTCAGCATTGGCCTCTTGGAGATATCGCTCAGTTTCGTCGAGCTTCCTCTCAGTCAGATCAAATTTTCTTTGAATTTCCTCCTTCTGTCCCTCCAAGAAGGTTATCTGAAAAGTCATAGTATGAGGAGCGACTCCGACACAGAGTAAGACACTTGCCTTCTGACAAGCAGCCTTGAACCTATGATAGTAGTAGTTTAACCTACCCCGGGATGTAGCTGTAGCCTGCAGCAATTCCCCTATGCCTTCGTCTGTCAGGCCACCTTCATCGAGAGCAATCCCGATATGGCTATCAATCGTAGGAGTTGGTGACGCATTAAGCAAAGAGGTGGTAGCTGCTGCATGATCTCCGTGTCGGGGATTTGAAACGGGTGTCATATAAGGATTGAAAGATCTCGGTACTACCCTAGGTAAGTACAAAAAGGGACGGTTAGGCAGTCAGCATCGGCTAGAGGTACTGTAAAGGACTTACGGGGTACAAGCGATTAGTTGGACAGGTTTAGTTTCAGGTTCTAAGACCATGTCGTAGCTGTCATTATCGCCACTGAAACCTTCAGCACTTATACATGGTCGAAAAGGTATACACACTTAGTACTTACAGATCTGGACCTACTTCAGAAGCCATCGAGGCGGATTCAACGTCAACCACGAAATCGTTGGTCGGGAGCTCTACCCTGTTCTGGGAATTGGACTGGCTAGATATCTCCATCGCGTTGGAGCAAGTAACTGGATGGACACTTGGAACGTTTTCTCCACTTGCTGTCACGGTCCCGGTGTATGGCGAGCCATCGATAGATACCAGACTTGTTTGGATACTCAAAGTATTGGTTGGTCGTGGTTGATTTTGACGTCGTAAACTAAGCTCTCTTCTCTCTTGGTAGGACTGGAGAAGTAATGCCATCAACTGTCACGATAGTATGAGTAAAGTTAACCAAGCCAAAAGCCTCATATTTCATACCTCTTTTTTTGTGAGGGCTTTTCCTTTCGGGAAAAAATGACGTTTGGCCAACGCGATAGCCCCACGATACTGTTGATCATACGGGATATCTCCGTAGCCCCTGAGTTTGGGAAGGAATGCTGCAAGTCTGTCCATGGAGTTAGGCAGGTCCTCTAACGAGATACGTTGCCACCAACATTCTCTTTGACTCTGGAAGTATCCTTATCACATCGATGGTGTAAGGATCGTCCTCTTTGGCGATCAGTTCGACATGACCCTTTTGAACCTAGAATCGTTCCCTTCCCTGAGCGCGGTTCCAATAGAGTTAAAAAAAGAAATGGCTACCATGACGAGTAAGACGGCAGCAGCCTGCTCGACCGTCATCTTCCTCTGCCTAGTCTTTGTGCCTTTTCCTCGAGAGTTTACTTAAAAGGTATGCATTATCAAGTCGTACCAGAGACACGACGCGTAGCCGAGATCGTTACCTCCGTCCACGAAATCATTGAACTGCACTTCGAGCGGCGTATCGACGTCACGGTCCCTTTGGCCGCCGCTCTCTGGCAGAGCGTTCACTTGCTCATCAGCGATGAAAGCAAGTTCGGTGATCACTTCTGCTCGCAAGGCCATGTTTTTCTGCTCGTATTCATTGTCATCGACGGAACTGTGGTGTGGGCTCACTGGTTGGGTTGTTTGCATATGCGAGGAGTTGAAGGCTCCCTAGCGCCCTAAGCTGTCGCCGGGCTGGAGGCATTCTTGCCAGGTTCAACTGGTCACGGTAGCTGCTCGATCTGCGTTAGATAGTCAGGTTAAACGAGTCGCATCTCCACGGGGAGCGGCCCCGCTTTATAATGAAAGACAAGTGGCTCGGTGGGAGTTGGCAGGCCGAGGGATCCGGCGCATCGTGATGCTCTCTTCTTTGTTCCTCTGAGTTGCCAGTTCCCTTCTTTGAGTGACGTAGTTACGTCGTATCCAATCAACCAACACAATACGGCTTTGCATAAATAAAGATCATGGTCGAGTGAAAAAGCGTAGTAACTGCCGAGAGCGCCACATGGGGTTCATGCTATACGGTGGGATCAGGCGGCAACGTTATCCAAACGAACGGTTGTGTATTTGGTTAGATTCATTACCGTATGTTACAATCCGGATTCGTTGCCTCTCCTGCCCGAGGCCCGCTGCGTATCGCGGTGCACCGGATTTTAGTGTTTCATTGAATTCTGGTGATACTGCGGAGCTCAGGCCATCGTCCTTTTGTCACAAGCGCGGGGAAGAAGTTCCATGTCCTCAGAATCCCACTTGATAGACAATAATACTTGATGGTCGCCATATATCGTGCCTGTTGCTATACGAGCTACTAACGAGTCCTCTTTTATGTACATTCCTATCAAATTACAGCTGTTTGCAAAAGGCTTGTCGACTTCAATTATTTTGGCCACTGACAAGGCTTTCGCAAACAGCTGTAAGGCATTTAGTTCGGACTTAGTCCACCACCAAGAAATATAGCACGTAGCATAATCATGACTACAGTTCAAAATGATCAGCCCAATGTCGTACTACACCTTCCCCCTCTAAATGGAACTTGAAAATCTCGATGTCCCGACATATGATCACAGCATGTGCATTCCGGACGCCCGTAATAAATGCACGCTCTTTCCGTAGCTGGGGTATCCTGTTCAGGTTCTGAATGCAGCGACGTTGTACCGGACTAAGCAAAGCCTGGGATGGTGAAGGTCCTGAATCCAGGTTGATATTCACCACGTCCTGTGGTGTCAGAGCACCACCAACGGGATCTTTGCTGGGCAGGGGTGAAGACGAAGAAGAGGTGCCCTGGGACCCGTCGTACACATCGAGAACGGCGGTTTCGGTATTGCTTTCCAGCTCTGCAATGATATGGGCGAGTCTCTCCTTGTTCGGTCCATCAACCTCGAGGGCTTTGAGGCGAATCCTTGAGTTGCGTGATGAAATCGAGACACGGACGAGTACGAGGGAAAGTAAGGTAGGAACTAATATTGGAAGGAGAGCGTACACAACCTGGTAATAAGGCATAGTCCATAAACAGGCACACTGGAAGAAAGATTAACGGACTCACGAGATTCAGGGGAAACTCATTGTGGAACACAGACGGCACTGGGAGCCTCAGGGTGCGGATTCTCGTGAACCAGCTCGCCTTCTTTCGTTCTCGCGGCGACGGAGGAGAGGATGCTATTGCGTATGACTTGACCATGTGCTTGTACTCGTCGTGAAACTCTCTGGAGGATACTGAGTATTTGAAAAGTTGATGAACGACGACACATACATTTCAAGACCATTCTTCTCATATTCGGCAAACAAATCATTCTCCTCGATTGCCGCAGTAATATAAGGTACCGTGAGATCATTAATCCTGTGAGAAAGTCAATATCATGTTTCTCATCGAGCTTGTCTTGGCATGAGCTTACGCATTGGCGTATATTCTTATGTTGGGAAAGAGCAGGAGAGCTTGGTAAAATATATGGTCTGCGCACATATTCAGAACTCTCGGTGCTCTGGGAAAACGAGACATACTGACCTGGGTCGGCAAGAACATCCAGGATGGGTCTACCCCTTGGTGACCACTTGTCGACACAGAAAAACTGCTCCCCAGTCCGTGACAGAAACCGAGGACCGACATAATTTACAATCGCAGAAAAGGTGGAAGGAAATCTGGGTATGCCGATGTGTGGCGTCGCCACGGTGTTAAAGTTGACGGGTACCACGTTCTCAAAGAACTTGTTCTGGTGCAAGATTCTTAGAAGAGTCCACGTCAGCACACCCGCGTACAGCGGAGAACGGGTAGCACATACCCAATGACGTATCGCGCAAGTAGACCACCTAAGCTGTAGCCCGTTATCGAGAAGCGAGTGACTCTCTTTCCCTGGTTCTCGAATTCCTTGATTTCTTCCCAGATCTATGACGGGGAGTAAGGGGGAGCATGAAGGGGAACCAAACAAAGAAATGCATTACCTCCTGAGCAACCCTTTCACCCCCCCAGTCAATCCCATCATACGTCGACTCGTCACGGTTTGTTTTCGCTACCAAGACGGCAAGTTCTGGACCATCGGAAACAGTGTTCTCTGTACTGCCTTTGACTCGATGGATTATTTTGTCCATGTACGCAAGATGTGTGGGGTTACCCCACATGCCGTGGATAAGTACGAGTAGATGAATGTCTGTCATGTGCGTATACTATCTGGGCGATGATGAGTCGTAAATCGTACGTGACCCACCGAATGCTGCGGTACAGCAACATACCTTTGGATTGAAAGGAGAGGGGATGCAACGGTCAACGTGCAAATTGCGATTTCGATTGGGAAGCTGTGAGGATCGCGGACATGCATTCAGCGAGTCTTCAGGTGCTGCGTCACCTTTCGGCCTGATACTTATACCGCGGCCCCACATGGTCGTGTGAGCAAGCCTCAATGCAGCGCCACAGGTGCACTTTCAAGCGTGCCAGGTCAGCGCAGCACCCACGAACGATAAAACTGTCTTGCTCTGGTCACACTACCAGACATGAGTCAGTTTGGACTGTAGTCATATGGCGGCGCACAGCAAACACAAGGGGTGCATGCGAATACACCAAGTCAGGGCATATGATTAACCAATACGTTATCGAAACAAGGTTTAGATGGCTCCGTACACTGAACAAGCGTATGATACTGCCAATCCATCCGGTCAAGCAGCCGAGGAAGGAACATCATACAAAACGACCAAACATGTTGGCCAAGGAGTGCGGAACTGTTGTGGATCCAAGTAAACGTAACGCAAATCTTTGAAGGACCTGTCCTGGAACCGCTGCAGCTTCCCAGACTGACCGGGTCCACGGCGGATATTGTCAAGCGCAAGGATGCTCCGGAGTACTTGTACAACAAGTTTGGGTGCAATATCAGCACCTACGACCTTGAAGGCAATATCTGCTCGGAGGTACCGTTCACGTGGGGTACGAGTCACGTCGAAGGTAGCAGGATTCGGGAATGCTTCCTCCTGTCGGCAGAAAGTCAGAAAAGTGGAGAATGGATTAAATATGACCAACTCACGTTCATACTAGCACTGGCAACATCCAAGAAACAGTGTTCACCTTGTTGGACTGCGAGACAACCAACGGTATGGTTTTTCTTAGCAATATAAGTGGCTCCGGCAAAGGGAGGGTCAATCCCTACATAGGAGGGTTATAAAGGATCTCATGCCCAATGTGCTGTACTAACTCAATGCTTCAATGACGTATGCCTCGAGACCAGTCAGGTCCTTGGTGTCGACACTCTTTGCCTGGGTACGGAAGGTTGCGTGTTCTTCGGAGTCGAGGAGGAGGTTAACCACGTTTGTCAAAGCTACACAATAAAATATTAGCACATCGGCCATCCACACCAAAGGTCGACACCTGCCTAGCGATAACTCCACAGTCACACCAACCAAAAGAGCCAGAATCTCGTTGACAACCTGTTCGTTAGAGTGGCCAAGCTCAAAAAGGCGCTTCAAGAGTTCGTTGTGATTACTCTTCTTTCTGCCAAAGACGGTCCCGAAGATCCCAGCTATAGATATCTACAGTGCGAGTAAGTGTAGGGATATTATTCCGACGCAAACAATGACTTACCCGAGATCCTGCAACACCGAAAGAGCCTTTGATGTGATGAGATAGCTCCTCAATGTGTCCCTGGACCTTTTGTCTCAAGACCATGTACTTGGCAGGCTCGACATCAAGGAATATAAATCTACAAATGGCTCAGCTATACAGCATGTTCAATGAATATCTCCTTACTGATAAATTTCACCGAGTATATTGTACAACTCTTGGGGAGTATAAACACCAGATTGCTGGGGTTTGTCTTTGAGTGTTATCCCGGCCTGAGGGTGTCAGCCATGAGAAAAAACGCGGTATAGTACTCAGGGGAAAGTATACGCACGATTTCTGAGGCGGCCCAGTAGACAGGGACAAGTTTCAAAACATCGGCAACAATGTTCACGCTCTTGGTATTCGTGTTGATTAACGGGTAAGAGGCAGTCGAAATCAATTCAGCAGTTTTCTTGTAGAAGTATTGCCCGATTTTCTCGATAGCCTCGGGTGTTGGAGCCAACGCGTTTATAAATTCCTTCTGCACTTGAACCACGTCGGCAGATGCAGAGAAGAACCTATCAAGTACCCAAGCTTCAGGTTCTGAGAATAAGCGAGGGTGCGAATGACTCACCCATTGCCCTTGATGACCTCACTAGCACGCTGCTCGCACACCGGAGTGAAGTTCTGTACATCTCTGAGTACCTCCCCAACCTCGACATAGCCAGAAACATTGATAGGTGGGGTACGTTTCTTTGGGCGTTCCAGTGAGTAGCCATCCGACTTGCCTAGGTCCTTGAGATTTTTCTCCATGGCCTCCGGGTGCATGAGGGGGAACCAAGTATACACAGACTTCTCGTCGTAGTCGTTCGGCAGAGTGCGAAGGAATAAACGTCCGAGGGTGGAACCGAAACCCCAACCATTGGGATCACGCTGACAATCGGCAAAGCCCCAAGACGTCATATTGTAAGGGGTGAAGTCGTCAGTGTAGAATCGGTCCCCACGAGTGAGAGCAATGGCATCCGAAAGAATGGCACGAGAGATAGTGTAGCCAGGGCAGAGACCTGCACCTTCTATCACGGGTTTTGTGTCCTCAGCTTGGAGACCGACATACAACTCCAAGTTGTCAATGTGTCCGTAGAGCTTTTCCGCCGCCGCCGCCACCTTTTTGTCTGGGTTCCATTCCTCAAAGTTCGCGTACGCTAGTCATTCTTCGTTAGCAATTTTCCGCAGACAAACCGTACCAAAATGCGCACTTCTCAAGCCCAAAAATTTCCGGAAGTCATTGAGCGAGCAAACACCCCAAGTACGGTTAGCTTCAATACCCATGATTTCGTTCAGCCTCATGATTGCTGGTGTACCACGGGCACCAAAGGCAGCCGCATGATGAGATGTCCTAGATATGTACATGAGCTGCTGCGGATCTCGCAATGGAAGTTACACACGAGTTCTGCAGGATGTTTGCGAGATCCGAGTCTTTGAAAAAGCCATTCTCTTGGCGTTGTAAACTGCGCATCAATTGAGTCAGCGAAAACACACTGAAACCGAACCCATGGCTCACTTGTCAAACGTCCAATGCTCGATGCCAGGTTGAGCTGCCTCGAGTGTGGCCGCCTTCTTGTAGAAATCTGTAGGGGTGATTTGCTCGGGATTCTTGCCTGGGAAGACTTTTGCAAACTGAAGCCTAATCCATTCCTCGTCCTCAAGGGAAGTAGTGGCATGCCATCTGTACAGACAATTGAACTATCGAAAGATGGTTAGCTCCAGTTGTAACACGAGTTATAGTCCACAAACCTCGACACTGCATGCATTCCCGCGACCACGTTCGAATAACTTGTGATCATCGGTACGCATTTCGCCGAAAGGTTCCAAACTCCAGCTAGAGCCTTGCCGAACAAGACCCAGGATTGAAGAGAAGTAGTCGGAGAACACGACTGCAGCGAACCAGGCGCAATTACAGAGGCGTGCAATCTGGAAGATTTCTGTGGTGCATGATTCTCAGACAACGATGCCAGGAGTGTACGGAATCCGCGAACCTTCTTCTTGTTTCAACAGCTGGGGAGAATTAGGCGGCGATGTGGACGGATCGACCCAATTTCCCCGCTCATTGATCTCCAAAAGACGACGGGCAATATACTAGACGAAGGTCATGAAGATGTCTTAGGCCCGAATGCTCACAGACTTACGTTGTGATTGCGATTGAACAGGACGAGGATCACTGCACTAGCAGGGGGGAGGAGAAGTAAACGATCCTCAGCAAAGGTATCAGGATGGAGACAGCCTCGACCATCTTTGATTCGGATCTGAACCACGTGTTAGTACACATGTAGGTTTGGAACGCGGATGCAGCACCTGATCTTGCGTGGCTTGGTCATTACCATACAATGGAGCGAGATCAACATAACCGGAAGTCATGTTAATGTTCACATTTTTGTGATCAGTTCGGAAGACACTGTGGATAACAAGGGCAGCAAAGGAAAACATCAAAGATGATAAGCCAGCAGGGTGTTTGCGGAACTAGAACGACGTCGTTAACCTCGGTGGAATAATCTGCTACCAATGGGATATTACCTCGTCCCGGCGAAGTAAAGTATCAAATACCAGGCCAGCATCAGGCAACTGATTGCGTGGAAAGGGGTTACCCTGTTGCACGGAACGCGCATATGGCGTCCCGGCCTTGCCCAAGTCTGGACAGTCAGGATTGTTGTTGGACCCGTCCGCCGTGCGGAATGCGTATTCATGACCAATGAATGTCGCGGGAGGATGAGGAAGATCATTGTACACTTTGCGTGGATGTGAATGACAAAAACAAGAATCATGCAGATGAGTGCCCACATGTCTGGATGACAAAGCTCTGAGCAAGGTCTTGGACTTTGCCTGATGGGTGCTTGGCCATGAAAGACAAGATATGCTCAAGCTGATCAATTACAGGGTAAGGATGTCAGGGAGTGTCTACGGACGAAGCTTGATTGGAAATTCACCAGCATCTTTCGGTCATCAATGGCACCCGAGTGCGCTACGACGTCGAGGACAGCAGACTACAAGAATGTCAAATTAGCTTCCAAAGCTAGGAGGAGGAGACTCACGAGCGTTGATTCACTTATGTCCTCGGCAGCGCGCCTCGTCTACAGTGACATTAGAACAACTGCCATAGCCTTGACTGATATGTGCATACCAGGTCTTTGACGGCTGCGAGGGCCTTTGTCGTCGCGGATTCGCTCGACGAGGAAGTCGCGGCATATTCAACGACGGGCGAGGTCTAGCCATTCTGATAAATGACATCACGCGATGTGTGAAAAAAAAAACACTTACAGGTTGGCTCTTGGTGGAGAATCGTGACGAAAAGGTCCTGTTGAGGGCGGACATGGTGGACGGGGGTGAAGATAAGGAAGGGTTGTTCGAGTGCTACTTATAGCTCTCGGAACACAGGTGCTACCGAGAAAGGGCGAAAGACCGATTTTGCGCCCGAGAAGCTGAGCCGAGGAACGCCCAGCCGCGTTCTGATGGCCCTTTTGCTCCGACAGATGGCGTAATACCCCGCGACTGGAAGCGTCGTCGCCTGTCGTTGCGTGAAATTAAAGGCGACGCGAACCGCATGAGTGCACCGGGCAAACGTGCAGCTGTTTGCGGTGTCGCCGCTGGTGGTGACAAGACGTTGAATAGCGGACACAAGGTTAGTTCTTCGCGACATCAAATGAGCTCTAGACTTTTCCGATGTCTCGGTAGCCGGCTTAATGACGCATCAACAGTCGTGGCGCTAAGACGCGGCCATCTGGGATGGGCATGTGAACCACCCACACGTCAATGGGAACTCTGATTATGTCATCACATCTTCACTCTTCACCACGTCTTGTTCGTCGCTCCCGGGATGGATTCTTCTCAGCTCTATCATATCAAACAGCAGTTCACTCTCGGCGCTTATCCTGCTCTCATACAAACACCACTACCAGACCCCTCGTCACCAGACTACGTTCCGACTCTCCTCTACAAGGCCCGTGCTCACCTCGCGTCTGGTGACCCAGCCTCCGCTCTTGCCTTGATCCCAAACGAGTCGGACAATGTCGCACTTCGCGCTGTCGCTGCACTATCCCAGGGCGACCAAGGTCTTGAAACCCTTCGCGACATCTGTGTCGAGATCGAGGCCGGAGGGGACGAACTCGTCGGGGAATGGGAAAGGGATGTGGTGGTCGTGTTAGCAGCCACAGCATTTATCCGTGCAGGCGAGCTCGAGGAAGCTCTCGAAACGCTGCGTGATTCCGCTACGGCCGGAAACGAACCGTGCGCAATCCTGCCGCATTTCATCAAGTCCTCAGCTGATCCTTCGTCCAACAGATCTGCTGTCCTCGCTCACATCTATTTATCACTCTCCCGACCAAACACTGCTCGAAAAATACTGTCGACAGCACTGCAGGCTAACCCAGACGCTCTCGTCTTACAGTTGTCCGAAGCCGCTATCTCTCTGGTCACCGGCGCCCAGGGGACAAGTGGTAAGTCAGTTCCTACAGTTTGTTGTTCACCCCAACAAAATCTGGTGGCCAGGGGAGTCATACGCCCCAGCTATTTCCTTTTACACAGAGCAGCTCGCGAATCCCTCCGTGTCTTCAGCCGCCTTGCTCGTTGGAAGGGGAGTGGTACGCATTTTGCGCGGGGAATTGGCAGCTGCACGGAGTGATCTGGAAGAAGCCGAGAGTGTCCTGTCACGCGCGCAAACCGATCGAGGGGTAGACGAAGTCCTCGCTGCGATGACCGTGGCCGCCGGTCTCGGTGCAGGAAAACGCGGCGAAGCGGAGGAGCTCTGGAAGTAAGTTAATTCGTATTGATCACCGGTTCTGGGACTATACTCAAGAAACATCTCCCTCGCAGTCGGTTGTCAAGCCAATACCCTTCACACCCAATGGTTACCGACCTCGGTTCCAAAGCAGATCTTTTTGATTCGTGCGCCGCGAAATACGAGATACCACCGCGTGTTGTGGTCGCTGCCTCATGATCCGTTCATGAGCAAAGTCCGTCAACTAGACTTGTTGCCACAGAAAATGATTGTATTCGCCCACATGAACAATACCGACTGAACTTCAACTGAAGACAATGACAATGGGAGTCGAAGTCGGGTCCTGTACATGAGATTTCTTGATGGGTCTGCCGCATAACCCAAGTGCCAGAATCTCTCCGTGTGAAGTATTCATGAACGCATGGTAATTATACCCCCTCAAGAATCTCTGCCAAACAGCCCGTTTCATAGGTTTTAGGACAAAAACACGCACATATCGTACAACTTCACGCCATTTTCCTCCTATTGTCTCTGACGGAAGATTTACTGTGATTTTTCTGCTTTGAACAGATCGCTGCCCCTCGCATTAATATTTCTTTCGGACGATTATTCCAATACACTCAGCCTACTTTTATCTCAGCTTGACCTAGGTGCAATCCATCGCCGCCCTCCGGAAGAGACCACATGCACAAAAGCAAACAGGTGACCAGGTGACATTAATCCGTTCGTGTTTTTGATGGTGACTAATAATCCCTCGCGGTTCTTTTACCTCGTCATTATTATTCTCTGAATTTAGTAATGATTTTATTCTCTATCGTCAGGATTGGTCCTTGCCTCACTGATCACGGACCAGAACGCTGGATGCGGCTACCGTCTGTGGAATCATAATTTCCGAAGTATGGTCAAATTCGTTTCCAGGGTGATTAATAGCGCTGAGCTTTGCGCAACGACCCATTAGAGGGTTAATCACTGTCCTACTGGGGTGGGTTGCGCCCAAGGCATCCAAAAACTCTCTGAATTTCGTTTTGGCGAGGGTCGTGACGTGGGAGTCAAGCGGCGTAAGTGCGCCTTTACCTTCGCCAACCCGGAACTGTTCCCAATGTACGTATCCTCCCTATGCTGTGTCGTATGTGTACGATGGGTCCCACAAGGGGAGGGATCCACAGTAATATGGTTGCATGAGTTCATTGAACATCGACTGGATCAATAGGTCAACGAGAGTAGCCCGAGTCGTTATTTTCGTTCGATCTTTGGCCACACTTCTGTATACACGGGTCCGGAAAGTGGTCGTTGTAGATGGCTTATCAATATCTTTGATCCCTAGACGTTCCATCAATGATGTGATCATCCCAGACTAGGGCCGTTGGGGGTCCGCCGTTTGATGAGTTGTACGATGTAGCGCTTCAGGCAAAGTCTAGTTAAACATACTAAAACGCAAGTCTAAGAGGTTCGTGTGTGATGCTGCAGATGCCGTCGGACAATGTACCACTCGCCCTTCTGTCCTACCCCAGGCTCGAGCGAATCCGACGCCTGATTTCATGATGGATCTAAAACTCGAAAAACTCAAAAGCTCCCATACCCAGAGACCGAACGGGTCTTGATCCATTTAGAGATGTTGGTAGGTGTGAAAGAGGGGACCAAGGGGTACGTTACTTTTGCTCATGGTTCACCGTGTTGTGTGTACGTCCGAGTCCACGCCAAAGCTGACTCGTTCTCCACGCATGGCGACCAAGTATATCATCAATATGTTCAAATGCGGTACGCGTGCATGCGCGGAACTGAGCGCAGCGGTGCTCGTGCCG
>QFEL01010887.1:0-15965 GCA_003316195.1 Neoboletus brunneissimus
CCGGACCGGCCGAGCTCTGATCACAGTTAAAACGTTAATTAACTCGTGTTATGGTGTTCATACCACACTGGATCGCTCACTGCTAGATCACCCAACTCGTAGCTCCAGTATTCCAAGTCGGTGGTCCTTCTGATTTTGAGAGACAGACCGTGGCTCGAAATGGTTAACATGCTGCAAGCTCGAGCCTACTACAACCCGATTCCTTTCTGAAGATCTGACGTTCCATCGCGGCCTTAGCGGCAACTCAAAGGTAGGAATACTTATCTCGGAAAAGTAGCTTTTTTTTTGATCTGACGATTTCCTTGAAGTCACACTAGTGCTCCGTTCACTGCAGGAATCCGATGAATCACAACCTGTCATTACAGCTTCCAGCGGGCATACTCTAGCAAACATTATTCCGAGTCTCCTTTGCTTACCCAGTGCGTTAGCAGCATATAACATTCCATCAATCAAACGAGAGGTCTGCATCATCTTCTACCACGAAACTCCCAAACACATATTCATCCGGCTCGACGTCCTCGCGCGGCGGCGAGCTCGAAACCATGGGGCGTTTGCGTGAGCGCTCTCTTGCGGTAACAAAGCCACCCCCTCGAACAGGCCCGTTCGCAAAGACTGGCGCATTGACGACCCCCGGCGCCTGCGTAAAGAGGCTTTGTCGGTAAACGAGACTCTGGTCATACGACGGCGAGACCTGCGTATCAGCTATATCTTTCAGGAACTGCCTGTCAGAATCACTCTCCACATCGTCTTCCGAGTGGGAGGATCCTGCGCTTTCTTCGTCTCCTGAATGCACTGCTTCGCCATCCAACCATGGATTGTGTCGGATAGAGATCGGGGGTCTACGCCCACCTTTCTTCGACTGTAGTGGGGGTGTGGATGCCCGAGAAATTATTTCCGTATCATTACGCCTCAGCCGGCGTAACGGAGGTGATTGTGTATCCAGAATATCCGACGTTTCCGTCTTGACGATTCGCCGCCGACCTGCTGGGCGTACCGCAAATGATCCCTCTGGGATATCCGGGGTAGGATCAGGCGAGGGGCGAGTAGCTCGAGGAGGGGTGAAAAGTGGCTTGTCTCTCATAGGCGATTCCATCGTCTGTCGAGGTGGCATAGTCTTCAGGTTGACTACTTCAACGATACTGTCATTCACTTCCAAAACACTTTCATCCATGAACCGCAGCGAGCGTGGGGTGCTGGGCCTCGCCTTTGGGTCAGCAGGGGAAGAGCTGACGATCTGTATGTCTGGATCCTCATCCTCTTCTAAAAGCCAAGCAATATCTTGATCATTAGCCTTTTCGGATGAAGAAGTAAGGGATGGAGGCATAGAGTCTTGCTCAAATGCGCGTTCTTTGCCCTTGTGCTTGGATGACCCACAGGATCAAGGAGAACGGCGGCAGGAGCGGAGAATTGTTGCGGGGAAATCGACCAGGATGGAGACGATGAACTGATTTCAATCACATTGTCGCGAATCAATTGGGGGGACTGATTGGGACACGGGCCATGGAGAGAACGATCAAGAGAAGCTGGCGAGGGTCGACATGGCGTGTGTACGATCTCCTTCGAGGTGGGTTGGTCAGAATTATCCATGTCCTGGTCCGTATCCATATTTATGTCAACCTGCCGAGACGGACGGCTGGGTGCCAATCGATCCCTTTTGCCAGCCGCTAATGGCTCGCGCTTCTTGGAGACCATTGTTCGTGACTTAGGCAACGTGTGTTTCCCCGTGGAGCCCGGCTCAGCGACGACAGGTGTGGAAACAGTACGCCGAATGTTCAGAATATTCCCCTCTAGTTCCATATCCGTAGAGTCATCATCAGCGAGAGTATCGTCGAATTCCGTCGACTTGATTTTCTTCTTCTTCTTCCTCTTGACTAGCAAATCCGCCACGCTTACGAAGCCACGGCTTGCACCGAGAGGAATGTTCCTGTCGATGTCATCATTTCTTTTCCTCTTCTTTCCGCCCACGGTTTGCTCTCCATCTTGCGCGGTGATCGGAGCTTTCTTTCTTCCGCATTGCTCGCGGACATACTCCTCGATCTCCATCCGTTTCTCCAGTACTTGCGGCCGCAAGTGATCAGGGAGCAGCCGCGGTACATCGCCGTACAGTTCAAGCTGATCCCCGCGAACAATACATTTCTGTAGTTCGGCGTATGTGTCGTGCGCTTTGTCCCAGTTTAGCTCTTCCCGCATCTCGGCAAGCAAAACGTGCACATAACCATGACGCTTGCGACCAGTTCGCCCAACACGTTGAAGCTGTGGAAGGAAACGAACTTGAGTTCAACTCTCTTCTGAGACAGAAGTAAAGGCGCGAGAAGAGGGTAAGACTACATACCATACGTATGGGCGTCTTTTGGGCGTCATAACACACGATCATATCTACCTCTCCAATGTCAAGACCCTCTTCTCCAATTGATGTTGAGACGAGAACGTTGAACTCTCCCGCCTTGAACTTTCTGATCACCTGGCAGTAGGAACGACTGTGATGAAGAAAATATCGGTTGCCATAGCTCTTATGTCGTACCTCCAACTGTTCCTTCTGAGCGAAACCTTTCTTACCCTGTTTGTCGACCCCTTGACCTACAAAGCGCGTCGCCTTCACCAGTGGTGATTCCTGATTCAAAACCTCGACGATCTCGTCCACACACTCTCGATATGTCACAAATACCATAGCTCGCGTGCCATCGAGTTCCGCCTCCTCTCCATCTTCGTCAGAGATTCTTTGCCCGAAATGTTGCACCAGGAGTGTTTTGAGGGTCTCCATCTTTGGGTGCATCCCAAATCCCCCTGGTCGTTTCTGGCCTGCCTCAAGGTCAGCGAGAAGCCTTTGAAACGTAGGATCCGACTTGAGTTTCGAGGGTGCTCTCTTCTTTTTCTCATCGGAACCTTCCTTGTTGCGAACGAGGTCTTGCAGAGAATGAAGGCACATAGTGACGCTGGCTTCCATCTATACGTGTATACAGGATATGTGACAATGGCTTTAAACCGCACGTCATTGTGGAATCGGGGACGACCATACCAAATACGACATAGCCCTTGCCATGGATGATATCATAGAGAGGGTTCCCATCGCCCATACATGCGGACTATTTCGCTGGGCCGCGATACGCTGTATAATGGCCGTGGCACGGTACGGATGCATCTTGATGACGTCCAATGGCTCAATTACACCTCTGGACACAAGCGGTTTTATTACCGACTATGAAGAGTCAGAGTTGTTGGTTAGCAGAGCAACTTGAACTGACCTCCATGACAGTCTTCAGGAGTTGCTGAAAGTGAGCAATGTCATCCGTCATCTTGATGATATGCTGTTTGACTTCCTATTCGAGAATATTGATTATGAGACACCTCTCGAATCAGCAACACGACAAACCGACTTTCTTGTGCATATATTCTCTAAGATCGAGACTTCCTTCGTCCCTGATCTCAATCCTACTGATATGCAAAGAGTCCACGATCGTTTGGACTGTCTCGGGAGTACTTCCGGGGGTCGCAGTAAGCGCGAGTACTCGAAAGTGCGGGTTCTTCGCCATAAGGAAGCGAATAACTTGGGCATACGCATAATCCCCTGTCCCTTTGTGTGCCTCGTCTGGATTGTATAACATTCAGCGAAATGCATCGCACGAAATAAAGAAACGTTACGAACCGATAACCACGAGGATAACATCGCGTGGATCACAATTTTCGGTAGTGAGGTCGTTGATGAGTGTCTGCGGCGTCATGTAGAAAACTCGTTTCTCTTCCCACTAAGAAGTGTTAACACGCGGTCTACTTCGTGTATCGAAGGGGGACACACCATTCGGGATCTGTATGCGCGCGGGTTATTACCTGTTAACTCCACCGCATCCCTACCTGGGATACCGCATGTCCGATGGCATGCATCAACCTGTTGAGCGACTAGAGGCTTCGTAGGCGCAACGAAGACCACTTTGCCCTCGGGGAACCAGCGATAGACTTGGATAGATGTTATATCTGGCACAAGGGACGATATGCACGAACTCACAGTTCAGCATTACGACGCCGGCAATAAACGTCTTTCCTAGACCGGTCGGAAGAGATACGAGCGTGTTGTCAAATAGACAATGCTTGACGATATTGAATTGGTAATCTCGCTTGGGCTGGTTGAGTGGATAAATCCAATGCTTCGCCTCGAGCATGTCCACCTTGAGCTTCATGGGGAGAGGCTACAGAAGCCATGAATGAGCCGACCACACGACGCATGATACTGACACACTCACTGGGCTTCAGTTTGTGACCAAGATATGCACAAGTTGACGTCAACTTCAGCAGCAATCAAGACTAAGCTACGCACCCAACTGCGCCACAATCAGTCCTGACGCGGTCTGATGTAGCACCTACCACGTACCTGAGACAAACGGAGCAGGGAACTGCTCAAACTCCACAACCTCCTCTTCCTGTTCGTCTTCGTTAGACTTTCCCTTTGACTTTGACTTCTTCCAACCAGATTTCGCGAACGCGGTGTGATCCCATTGTTTGGTTTTCGGGGCCTGTTGACCGAAAGGGTTGCGATGGTCCGACTTGGACCTCTGCATCGGGCCGCGAGATGCGGGGCTCGTTTTGCTGGTGGATGCAGAGGAACGGGCAATATCTCCAAAGAGGGTTGTCTGAACAGTGCCTTTAGATAGAGGGCGAGTTGCGTTACTAGGACCGGCGACTGGGGCTGCTTGACCCTTATATGTCGCGTCGATGAACAAGTCGAGACGCTCCAGCTCCGCCTCGTCAATGTCGAGCGTAAGATCCATGTACGAGTCCTCCTTCTCGATGCGTTTTGGAGGAGCTGGCGTGGATGGGGGGACGGGTTTCGGAAGGCTCTTAGGAAGGTTGCGTACGGGGGGACTGTAGGTGAGTTTGGGACGATGTGCCGCTTCGATGATATCGAGCTGGTTGAGAATACCAGAGTTGAGATCATCGGTGAAGTAATCGTCCGAGTTCATCATCGTGGATGGTGTCGAGGTGGTCGTGGACAACGAGCTCGAACGCGCCGGCTTAATGACAACCGCGTAAGGGTCACGTGGACGGGATGCCACTGGTGAACGTTGGTCGCACTGACTTTGCACGCTCGCAGCCATGTCTGCAGAAAGCGTCGCTCGCTGGAACGCCATTCCAATGTCGCGCCCAGAGCAGAACGAAGAAGATCAGTCGGGCGCGTCCGTGCTTCTGAAGGTACTCTGCCATATTTATTGGCGTCCTTGAAAACAAGCCGTACTGCCCTCTTCCCTCCCTCCCTTCCTCCAGCGATCAAGATCATACCAAGGTGACAACACAGAGGACAGTGAAGATGATAACGTCTCGCTTGTCTCTCGCACACCTTCCCCGTCTCCCGCGGATGTGGTCGACATCGACAAGTACGACGAACATATCCACCAAGCTCCGAGAGAGGTCGTCACCGTCGAGACCAAGATAAAGAACACAAACAAGGGGTTTGCAATGCTCGCAAAACTCGGTTGGTCGGAGGGACAACCACTCGGGTTATCAGGGGATGGTAGGCCAGGCTCTCGTATCTTTGCCTAACTGATGACACGCTTCGTTAGGACGAGTCGACCCTATTCCTTTTCAGATAAAAAATGATTTGACTGGCCTCGGAAAAATCAACCAGGATGTCCGCATGATCGAGACCACTGTGTCGCAGAGGCGGGGGTTAGACTCTGAGCGCCAACGCAAAGAAACGCAAGACCAACGCAAAGCTAGAGAAGTATACCACCATATCCACGTGTCCGAGATCCCTCTGATGACAGCCTTGTCGTTGATAGGACATCGTGGCTAAACGTGCAGCCGTCAAGTCGGAGATCAGTGACACTCTAAAGCCGTTTTATTGTACTCTCTGCGAGAAGCAGTTTCAAAACGTCGCTCAGTATGACGAGCATACCAATTCTTATGCCCACCACCACAAGGCACGCTTGAGAGATATGCAAGCCAACGTTCGCTTGGTCAACCAAGAAGAGCTGGAGAAGCGCAAAGAAAAAGAACGGAAGAGAGAAGAAAAGGAACTCAGGAAGCTCGCCAGAGCTCAAGGCATCAAGATGGCGAAACCTGCCGCTGCGGGCTCCGTTCCTGTTCTGGCCCCCGAAAGCGAGACAGTGGCCACAAATGAAACAAAGCCTGGTGGATTCAAGAAAGCTGGCTGGGCTGTGGTCACCACAGCACCCAAATCTCCTGACGCAGATTCTAAACGCTCAGGCTGGGCAGCGGTCAGCCCAGCTCCACCTTTGCCCGCGCATACGCCACCACCTCCCCCTAACGACCCTACACCGCCGGCTTCACGATTGCTTCCGGCGCCTGATGCTCCCGTATTTCGTGCCGGGGGATGGACTTCTTTGGATTCCAGCAACTTTCAATCCGTCCTTCCTTCACCCTCCCCTCCCCCACCAGTAGCACCGCCCCCTCCGCCTCCTGCAGGTGCAGCTCCTCCTTCAACGCTCCTTTCTAATCGTCATGACTCTCATGGTCGCGCTCCTATTCCTCCCTCAAATGCTTTGCCTCCGGCGAGACAAAGCTGGAGAACGATTCCCGACCCCGACCCCTCTCCACAGCCTCTCCCACCAACTTCGCTGCGTGCCCCGCTTCCCCCCCCGCCTGTTGCACCCACAAAATCGGGATGGCAGCAGTGGAAACAAGGAAATAATAATTCCAAGCGCAGATGATTTCGTGTATACGCGTTTGTGTAGGTGTCTTAGGTTTTTGTGGTGCTTGCTTGGAATTTATGTTTCCATCTCATCATTTGACTACCATAACGTCACGACCGATCATTTTCTCGGCCTGACAGCATTTCCACTTGCCCTGAACGGAACACATCTGGTTGACTAGAATTAGCTGACTACATTGCTGTTCTTTATTTATTTAATTTGATGATTGTATGGATGTACGCGGATGCTGATGGAAGAAGAAAATGAAAAGTATGAAAAGTAATGAAAGCAGGTGGTTCGAAAAAAAAGGTTATAAAGATCAAGAGTAAAGACACTTCATCATTATGAGAAAACAGTATGAGTGGGGAGATCGATAACCACCCCATACTAGAAGTCCTCACCATACCACCAGTCGCATGCGAAGAGTGAAAACGCCAACACCCAAACCCAATAGAGCACGGACTCACTCGGACTCACTCCCTGAGCTTTCATCGGAACTCGACTCCGAAGAATGATCACTATCATCATGTCGGGGGATAGGAACGGGAGTGGGAACAGTGGCGTTTCCTGAAAGATTGTCGAACAGTTTCATACGCTCCTCTAGTTGCCGGATCTTCTCTGCCTCGGCATTCTCGTCCATGCTCTTGCGTTTCAGGCCACCAGTACCGGTACCCTTCCCTGTTGCACGACTACGCTTCTGAGGAGGTTGCCGCAGGGGCCGCAACACGAAATTGTACAGCTTCGTAAGCACGTTTACAGGCAGAAGGTCGATCTCAATCTCAATCTCCTCGGTGCTCTGACAATATAGTCAGACATAGTGTACATTTCATGGAGCGAAATTACCCACATCACGAATCTCGGGGACGCCTTCGTGGATGATTTGGATGACCTTCTCCAACTTCTGCCCGTCGAGTTTCGTTATCGCCTCGCTCAGGTCCTTCTTCTGGTCAAACGATAGCGTATCATCCTCTGGAATCTGCTTCTTTGGTTTCCGTTTGACAGTGCCGTTTCCAGCGTTAGCAACTTTGGCATTTCGGGAGGTAGCGGACTTGGAGGTCGAGGCAGCAGTGGGTTTGGGGTCCTTCTTTTTCTTTTTCTTCTCCTTTGGAGGCTGGTTCTTCAGTGCGAGTAAATTTCCTCGCATCGACTCGATCTGTGCCTCCATGGACGCAATCCTACCTGTGTTAGACAATACATTGGTATAAAGGCATTGTATCACGCAACGATGGACCCACGGTTGCGTTCCTCCTCTGACTCGTCCTCGTACTCTTCCTCTTCGTCCTCGCTTGCTTCCCGTAGCGGTGGCAGATTCTTCCACTTCTCATCAAAAAGGCGTTGCAACTCGATACCCGCTTGATTGACAGGCGTGCCAGCAGGGTTGAAAGTGAAGCAATTTCGAATCATCAACTTGAAATCATCGAAGAACTTGGAGGCATTCGGGTACTCGCGATTCTCCAATTTCTTCCGCATGGTGGACAAGTCCATTGGCTTTTTGATGATCTTAAAATACGATGGAATCTCCAATTTAACTGGATCTGAAGTGATCCAATAAGCAATGAGATAAAAGGCACGGCACCTGGCACTAACCGACTGGCTCGTAAAATGGGTGCGCAATATTCCAATGTTGCTTCCGATGCAACTCTACCAAGAGCTTGGCGCAAAACTTGAGCTGCTCTGCCGAACCGTCGTCCTTGGCCACCTTTACTTTCCGTAGCTTCTTTGGCGCATCAGCATATGGTAGATCCTTTGGAGGGGGTGGGTGGATCTCTCTCTTTGGACGTGCGGATGCTTGCTCAATGTCGTTGCGACGGATCACGGGAACGGAGGTGGATGCGCGTCGAGGAGGGGCAGGTGGTGGTGGGTTGACCTTCTTGATGGGTGCTGGAGGTGGGGGTGGGGTGGCAACTTTTACAGAAGGTTTTACCTACCATAAGGTTAGCATCTGTTCCATGAAAACCATTGGCACTCACATACCACTTGGGGCGGTGGCAAATTCTTTATTTGCTTGTCGAAAACAGATTCAAGGTGCTTGGCCGCTTTGGAGATGGCATGATCTGGCCCGTTGAACGCAAGGCAGTTGGTGAACACCAGACGGACGTCGAAAATGAACTCGTCGGCGTTGTTATAACGAGGGTTATTAAGGTTCGTATCGGGTTTTTGAAGGTTGGAAGACATGAGCTTGCGCTCGATGGTCCCGAGATCCATTGGATTCTTGATGATAGTGGGGTAGTGGGGGACGTTCAGGGCAACAGGGTCAACGGGATGAAGGAACGGCGCCGCGTCTTTCATCTTTTTTAACGAGCGGACAGTCGAAAGACAGAACCGGTGCTGCTGTGTGCCAAGTGTAGTTGCGCCAACAGGAGCTGATGGTGCAGGAGCAGGACTAGAGACGACCTCTTCATTCATCTGAATGGAAGAACCGGTGGCGGGAGGAGGAGAGGCAGTCTTGAGGGATTGCGATCACAAGGACAAATCATCAGTATGTTGTAATGGAAGATCGAGGGCTTGGCTCACATTGGCGATGGAAGCCTGATCGGCATCGGAAAACTTGCGTGCACGTTTTGCCGGCGGTGGCCTTGCATCGTCGACCGCGTCCTCGTCTACTTGATGAGAGACGTGATTAGGAGAACGATATGTGGTGAACGAATCGGGGTGAGGATCTAGCTTGGTGCCGGTCGTTTCTGCATGGCCATTGACATGTGTGGCTTGTTCCATGTTCACGTCGCCATCCGCATCCGCGTTCGGGGAGTCTGAAGAGGTGATCTTGCCATTAGGAGCACCGTTGGGGGCGGAGAGGTCTGGCGAAGCGGCGTCGGAAACGAGCATCTCCTCGACGATCCCCTCTGGTGTCTCTGCCATCTTGATGTCCTGAGTGGCATCTGACTGTGCTTGAGGGGGTGGTGGAGTTGCAGCAGGGGGTTGGATGGGGGCAGAGGCTGCTCAGATAAGAGGGACGGTAGACAAGAAAACGATTGGTTGTACGAACCTGGATCGGAGGGGGAGATGGACATTGGAGAGTGGAGTGAGATTGGGGTGTCGGAATGGACATGGCCGTTTGGCAGAGAGGGACGGTTGAGAATTAAATCTTTTCAGTGTTTAGGGTTAGCTAAGGGGAAATTTGAATATAAACTGTCTATCACGTGTACCATTGTTGTCGGGTGGTACGTCGGTGGTGGGGTCGGGCGGGGCTGGTTTGTCATCATTTCCGACGGTGGGCGCGTTGTGTTGAGCAGTGTCGGTCGCGTTCATGGGTGGCGCGTGACAATTTTTGTCACACAGTGTGACGTTTGCAGAGGGGGAGGGGAGTTTTGGATTTGGGGAATCGGCAGCCACCCATTGGGTCTTTATAGGCGGCTGGAATTAAGGTTCGGTCTCCAACCAGCGCAGGGACCATCCAAAATACTCACTCACACTGCATCCTCACACAACCCGTCTCTGCAAATAAAACATGTAGCTACTGTATGCAACCCTGCATGCACCCCCAAACGTCCTAGGTTTCTCCTTCCTCCCTCTCTGAGACATTCGCAAACACCGGCTTGGGCTGGTTTTGTCGCCACGCTGGAAAAAAAAAAGAAGAGCCGCCACGTCAGCCGGCAGATCAATACAAACACAGCAATACAGTTGTTCAATCTCCGCCGCGGCAACCTTCCAGAATTGGCACTCCGCAGCGAGAGCTCAAAAGGGATGCGCCTCAAAAGCAGGTGATAACGATCAAGGATGCTCACCTCCAGTCCATTGCGGATCGGTGTCCGCCAGTTCCGCATACTTGAGGAGCGCTTCCCGTGGCTGTAGTGAGACACCGTGCCAATAAAAGATATCAGCCATTTAGTCGTCACACAAAAGACAGGCATCATGTGATCCGAAACAAGTGGCGCGCGCAGCCAACGATTGGAAAGAAATCACTCACATCTTCGTCTCGTGTCGTGTCCCGTACCAAGTTCTGAACGACGTGCTGCGTCGCACTTGCCCCGACGCGCCCTCCCTTGCCGGGCCCGGTCACAGGTAGCTCCGGCCTTCGACTCTTTCGTGGATCCAGGCGGTCTTTTTCCCTCTTGCGCTTCGTTCCTTTCACAATTCCATCCCCATCCTTGAACATTGGCAATGCGTGTGGAGTCAAAATCGTTGGTGCTGCAAGTGCGTCCGACATATCTTCCACCGTCGGTCGCTTCGGCGCTCCCTTCGATAATAGGAGCTTCGCGCCATGCGTCGAGGTTTCCGGCGAGTATAAAACCGATATCGTTCCATTGGACAGTCCCGTAACGATCTGGTTGATCTTGGGGTGCCAGACTACCTTCACCGGGGTTGCTTCCATCTCGACCTCCTTGACGACACTCAGATCCGTTCGGCTGAGGAGTAAAAGTTGTCCTGGTCCACCTTTTGATGCGGCACCGACACCCGTAAGGACGTGTTTTTCGTCAGGACTAAACACTGCATTCGTGCCAGGGTAAAGTGTCGTTGTCTCGGAACGCGTCGCTACGGGTTTTTTGAAGGAACGAATATCCCATACTGAAATGTCGCGTCTCAGGAGAGACGAGTCGTTCAGGGAAGCGTCACATACGTTTAACAGTGTCATCTCCTCCTCGAGTGAGGACCGTTCGGTTGTCTACAGAGAATACGACGGAGGCAGTCTCCGTCGACTTTGCGTGAGCACCTTCAACGGTCATGTTTGGGCGTACAAAATTAGATGAGGACTGCCACATATGTAGCGCGCCGTCCAGGCAAGCTGCATGAAAGACCATTATTATCGTTACTATGAGACATTACGGATTAGTATCGTGGGCGCACCACCACTAATAATGTTTCCGTCTGGAGAGTAGGCACACGCTGTGACTTTGGTCCGTGCTCCGCGCTCTTTTGACTTGACGACAATGACTGTCTTCTGCTTGCGCTTATTCTCTATGTCCCATATCCTAGGAACCTTCGTATCTATCGCGGAACAAGAGTAGAAATAGCCTCACCTAATGGTCGAGTCAACTGCACTTGTAATAAAAACCTGTTGGTCTCGTGGGTGCCACGAACATCCGGTCAGCTCGGCAACGTGTCCACTATGGTGATAATGTCAGCATCGCACCACACAACTCCCCAGATGAGTCGTACGCAGTGTGCTTCATGTCTCTGATGTACATATCACCCTTAATAAAAGTTGCCCTAGGATTGTTTGTCATATGCCATTCTCGCGAGGAAACCGATCACATACACTTCTTCGCCATCTCGATCATAGAGTCTAGGTTGGAGAGTGGCAGAAATGACAAGGAACTGTTGCCCATTGTTTGAAAATTTCGCGTCATTGACCTAATGGGGGGCATGAGGATCGTTTTCGCTCCAATTGGAGGTCAAGGAACGGACGCACGTAGTAGCTGCCTGCTGGTTCCCATGTCTTGAAGGACCTCGGATTAGTTGTCATTCCACCAAAGTCCCAAAGCTTGCAGTCGTAATCGTGTGACCCGCTGAGCACGCGTGCACCACTCGGGTCAAGTGCAAGGGATGAGATGACCTTGGTGTGCTCTTTGAGCGTTGCCTCATGCGTGACAGGAAACTCAGGCAAGACGGAGAGCGATGGAGAAGTGGGGTCATACTCGGGCTCATCTTCTTCTGCATCTGCACTTTCATCCGAACCATCTTCTTCTGGCCCGTCAGAAAGCGCGGATTGCTTCGTGGGGGGCACTGGCGCTGGCTGCCTAGCCTCGACTTCTGGAAGGTCGCAGGCAGTCTTACTCGGCCCTGGTTGAGGAGGCTGTTTCACCTGTGGATGAGAGGCAGATGGTTAACACGAGGTATAGATGGAGGGGTCTGGTATGGCTACTGACGGGAACATCCTGTCTCTTCGCTGCGTCGAAGCGGGATGGATCGAGGTCCCTTTTTTTGGTGGCCTTGCCAAAGCCCGATATACCCATGGCCGCAAAGACATCCATGTCGGCCATAACGTTGTCGGTGGTCGCGAGAGAGTCGTGGTAGATTGACAGGTGGCAGAAGTCGTGTGCATGTACTCCGACCACCACCCCCTGTAATTAATTACCGAGTGCTAGTCAGGTGGAGGCATTCACCACGACAACTTCATCCATCACCACGTCCAACAACAGAGACATGTTGAAACGACAGCGTCCGGCGACACCACCTCCCTCGTCGCTCGGCGACCCTCCTTCGTTCCTCCCCGACGTCCCCATCAGACCACTTCAACCATCCGTGGACCCATCTCAACCCCGTTCCAAACGGCAGCGCATACGACCCCCGCCGCTAGACGGTGCACTGAGGGGGTGGCTTGAATCGCAATCAGTTGGTCCACATTGGGAAAGCGACGGCGAAGAGGACTGGATAGAAGATGCGCACGACGTGTTCAGGCCATCGCTACCTCCGACGACAACAGCAGATCAGTACAAGGACACAAACAGTCTCCTTCACGAGCTCCATGTCATTAATCAACACAGACTTCTGTTCGCTCACTCACCTCGAGATCGGCGCCCGAACCCAAGCCACAGAGTACCGCTACCTACTGCGCATGCACACATACAAGACCCTTTGACGGAACAGAGAACACCAGCTTGGACCGATGGATCACCTTATCGCTCCCCATCCCCACAACTCGCTCGTGATAAACTGGCAGGCCGAAGTTGTTATATGGAATCTGCAGAGGAAAAAGGACTCGTCGAGGAAGTCCAGTGCGTGCGTCAACGCTATGAGGACGCTAATAGGTATCATCCCCTCTTCTAATAACAGCTGAACCCGCACTGAACCACAATTTCAGATTCCTGGGTTCGTTATTCCTTACACGCAGACGTGAGGTGGAAGAGATGACTTCCTCCGCCGACCCTGGTCCGGCAAGTTAACATCCCCGGTTCACTCGTACGGACATTGTCTACAATCAGCCTCGACCCTCTCATCCGGTTTCACCAGCTTTGCATCGCCTCGTCACGACATTGCGATTCCAACCCTATGCTCGAACGTATGCTCATACTGCATATCGTAGGGTATTCACAACAACTACATATATCATGTATACCTTTGAATTATTGCCAACATGCCTCAGTAGTCGACAAGAGCGACAGATACCATAGTTAGGATCTACTCAACCGCCTCTGATACACGCTCAAGTCCCAGTTTCACCTCACGTCCAAGTGCGCGACCAAGCTCTTGTTCCAAAAGAATACCCATCTCTTCTCCGTCCCGAGAGTATCGCCAGTCGTCCGTTGATGGCATATAGTCATATCGCTTAGGTCCACTGACCATTCAGTCAGTCAGCGAGGTAAAGGCGGATGAACGGCCGTCGATTCGGCGTTTCATCCATGTGTAGAAATCGCAAGTGCACCAGTCGCATCATCATCAAGCAATGATTGTGGTTTGTAAAGATGAAAGGTGAAAAACGGATGCTCGGTCATAGAAGGTGTTGGACGAACCTGATGGGGGACGAAAGCCAAATTTGCTTATTTGGCGGTTGCTTATTGATCACATATGTCCCATTCGAACCAAGGTTGAGCGTTAATACACCACTCTGCGATGATGTCCGTGAGCGGCTTGTGACATCGTGCTTCGCACCGCCATGTTTCGTCGAGGTCATGGGCTGGAGTGGTCACTTCGCAACTTACGTGGTAGTCAACTTCAAAACCCTCGTTGCCCATCTCGTCTAGAAGGTCCTCCAGTCGCTCGAGTAGAGAAGTCATGGTCACGTCGGCAAGGACATGGTACTGATCCATAGGCAAATCACTGCAATGAATCAGCGTTCAGGTCGCCAACGAATCCAACGCAAGAGCTCTCAGATATTACCCACTTGTGAGTGATATGAGGCGCAGGTGTACTTAGTGCTCGTCTGCACAGACGACTTTGCAGCGTGTGGGTGAAATCC
Source organism: Neoboletus brunneissimus (assembly GCA_003316195.1). Taxonomy (NCBI): domain Eukaryota; kingdom Fungi; phylum Basidiomycota; class Agaricomycetes; order Boletales; family Boletaceae; genus Neoboletus; species Neoboletus brunneissimus. Next base: position 14,479 of record QFEL01010887.1, read on the forward strand.
CCTGGAGAGGTATGCCTGGTGGGCAGCATAACAGCCTTGGCCGTTGACAGGAGTACAACGTTCTCGGCGCATGACAACATACGTTGTGGTACAAATCTCGGAAGAGTTCGGGAGAGCATGGCAGTAGAAAACCGCGGAAGATTGAATCAAACCCGACGCAGGATCACACGAACGTTTGAATGTGTCGGTGAAGGGGGTAAAAGTGAAAAGTTGTGGGATATGTAAGAGCAAGACGCAATCGCTAGCACAAATGGCGAGTGGGTTGGTATGCATTGTTGACTATGTACTACAGCGTAGTTGGAATGATAATCGACACTGCTAAAACTTAGGTTGATGAACTTTTGCCATCTCCTTCTCGAGACACCCAGTCGAGCCAAGATCCGTCATAATTGATGACGCTACGCAAGAGTTGATTAATGCGTGTATGTCAGAAGACGGAAATGCCCACTTTTCATAGCCATTCCTTCTGGCAATATCACACGCAGAGGCACTCCTCTTGCCACTTCTGCAGTAGAAAACAACCTCCTGAGCTTTGCCTGGCTTGTCAAAGCCGTGCTGGCTACGGAAAGCCTGGGCGTTCAGGTTCAGGGAGTTGGCAAGCACTGAAAGTGGGAGGTTGACGGATGAGGGAATAGACCCCTGCACCACTTCGTCGGGTTCCCGGACATCGATCAGGTAAGCATCCTGGACGAGAGGTATTTGGGAGTTGCAGATGGCAGAGAAGGTGAGGTCATACGTCACTAGGACTGAGAGTTTTCGGCTTGAGCTGCTCGTAGGTGAGAATGGGGCCTTTCCAATTCCCCTGCAACTGGTCGCTGAGTTTGCGCGCAGCTTTAAGAGCTTGCTTTTCGTTGGTATTGGAGGACTGGTACCGAGCGAGGAGCTGCGAGGACGGCGCTGCGGCCCTGTGCGTGAGGATGGCAGGTCGAACGGACGAGCGTGCAGCGTTGATCAGCGCTGTTCGCAGCATCTTCAGTATTTGTGTTTTATCACACTTATTAGCGCTATTTTTCTTACATGAGAACATCACGTGCCATCTATCGGCGGAGCTTTTACTTCGGCATTTTGCGATTGGATGAGCAGAAATGCCGCATTGATCTCTCCTCCCACTTCTTCCTTCCCTCGCTCCTCCATCACTCCTCCATCCTCAGACTCGACCGCCGCACAACAATCCATCCAACACTCATCGTCGCTCTCTCGACGATGCGGGCAGACATGTTTCCCAGTGACACGATGTAACACAAGTGGGAGCGCAGTTCTCGGAACACTTGTGTTGCATCGTGCCACCAATCATCCTTTCCACTGCGTCCATAAGCCTGTCCTCTGTTCTCCTCTCGACAACCGCCTTGAAACCACCCCATTTATCTCGGCTGCATCTTTTGGCCATCCAAGTTCCCCGCGTCATCGGTCATGACATTATCCAATCCTGCTGTTTCGCGTCCCATTCATCTTCACCCTTTGTATCACTTAACCCCTCATTTGGCGTC
>QFEL01010887.1:15982-46713 GCA_003316195.1 Neoboletus brunneissimus
ATTTATCGTCCCACCCCCACCTGACTTCAGTCCATCACATGGCGGAACAGATTTGTCATTCCCGTGCAACCATCCAGGACCGGGGACCGGCAGGATTGTTTTCGACCACTTGAGTGGCACGTGATGTCACCTCAGTCACCAGAGAGCCGGGGGAATTTTCGCAAGATCAAATTTCCATGGTGGGAACGCGCGCGCCCCGTAATCCGATTGCATCTCCTCGCTATACGCCGCGGTGAGTGGGATTAAGCTGTAACGGATGTATTTCCGTCTCCCTGAAACATTTGAACACAAATTGGGCCAACTTCTCTCTGTGAATCTCTCCTTTCTTAATGCATTTTGTAATTTCCCTTGGATATGTAAGTCTAAATCGGGGTATGCCGAGGTGTCATGTAGTAATGTCGCCCGAGTTTCTCCGGCCAGCCACTTCCCTGTCTTCGTTATCTCGGTTGCCATCTCAGCCTGAGCTATCCAGCTGTCCAGTGTCAGCGCAAACATGAACAACTCGACCGGTAGCATATCAATGGCCATGACTCCATGGTTACATTTCGGAAACACAGATTACCTTATCTTCAAAGCTTGGCACCCTTCATCGGATGGTGCGATCGCTGGCACTTGCATAGGGCTGTTTTTGTTTTGCATCTTGGAACGTTGCCTTGCCGCCTATAGACGTACTCAAGAATTACACTGGAGGGCTAGGTCCGCGGGCTCGTTGATCTCTTTCGCTCCCGATTCCTGACTACCGGCTAGAACAATCCTGATGTCAAGCAGGGTGTATTCGAACTCTAGCAAGGGGGATAGTGTCGAGGTATTTAGAGGAGGCGCCATCTCTGCACGCAACCGACTTGTTCCTCCGTTCACGCCCTCTCACGATATCCCACGCGGAGTAATTCAGGCAATTCAGTCGACTTTTTCGTACGCCCTCATGTTGGCTGTCATGTAAGTATGGTTGATTTCTTCACATATTCGAGACCTCAAAGCAAAGACGTACAGGACTTTCAATGGTGCATATATCATTTCCATCATTCTAGGGCTCGGTGTTGGAGAAGTCTTGGTTGGACGCATGGGTCGCAAGCAGAAGTTGATTGACAGTGACGCCTTGCCGAAAGTCACAAAAATCTAGCGACCTGCAATCACTCTTCGACATGTCGCCTTTGGTGATAGATACCTCGAGGATTATTCGCTATCTGCGTCTGCTGTCATGTAATCTACCAGCATAATATGGACCAACGAAATTGCAATTCTTACGTCGCTAACAAAAACATGTCCGATGGAAATCAGATGTGCTTTTCAGTCCCTTGTGCGAATTCTTAATTGGTTTATACGCAATATTCGGAGCGCGATAGACCGTTAAGTCAGATTTTGCAACCGTGCCTCATAGTCTGGTGACCTTAGGACTCACACGATGCATGTGAATTACCGTTCGGAGTGAACCAAACAAGACCATCTTCAAGTGAAAAAACTTTTTTCACTTATCAATGTAGGTACCTTGCAGGAGATGATAAATACCCGTCAGTTCATGCTAGACGAGTGGGATTTCCTTCCTAGAGAGCTATTTCGAAAAATGCGTTTCGTTTCTGTCGTTCTCACCGTTGCGTTCGCTGCCGTTGCAAATGCGCACTTCCAGCTTCAATATCCTCTACCAAGGGGGCCATTTGTTCAAAATTCGGAGCCAACATTCTGTGGTCAGTAGTATGTCAATGCTGAGCACTAATCATCTAAATCATGATTACTGTAGACGGGTATAACGACGCGGTTCCGAACCGAACCGTATTCCCTATCAGTAACGGGGTGATCAACCTTAACAGCGAACACCCAACATGGACTGGTAAAAATTTCACCACTGTCCAAAGGGTATTCAAACAGGCTAACCCAGTTGTTTTTTTTACCGTGAAGCTGGTGTCATTATTTCCACGGTGCAAGACCCGACATCATTTGCTGATTTCAACTCTTCGTCGGGGTATCAGATGGTCGTCCCGTATTTCCAGACGAATGGAGAAGGAATGTTCTGCTTCCCAATCGACATCGCAGCGTCTGGTGTCTCTGGCATCCAGAACGGAGCAAATGTGACTATTCAGGTAATCTTCGACGGGGGCGACGGCGTCCTATACCAGGTTAGTATTACATTCTGGTTTATAAGATCCCGGAACTAATGGAAGCGCTAGTGTGCAGACTTGACACTATCTGCCAATGCAACGGTTCCAAGTACCGCGAGCTCTGGCTGTACCAATATCACGGCGAGTGCGGCAGCTTCATCGCCGACGGCAACTGCTACCAGCGCTGCTGGAAAGAATACAGTGACCTCTAGTGTTGCTGTACTTGTTTTGGCAGGCCTATTGTCGTTCTTTTGAAGAGCAAATTTACGATGAAAGCTTCAGTTAGAAATATGTATACAAGCAAAAGATAGTGTCACAATGGGAAAGAATCTGTTCTAGTCTTGTTGAAAGTTGCTGAATAAGTTCTTGAAATATCAAAATACAGTTTGATGGTATATGCTAGCATATATTCCACTTTGAGGCAAAACATATCCTTGACGAATCCTCGCGGCAGTTCCAATGAGTGAGCCGAAGTTTAATGAGATCTAGATACCCTGCGAAATGAATTGTCGAGGCCTAGATAACGCAGATCGCGCGGGGGAGCCACAAAGTGATGTCGTCAACAACCAGCACAAAAGGTGCGAGGCAAGAGCGTGACGTCTGTCCCGTACCCGGAGCTGATTAATCCGGAAGAAAGCCAGATAACTTGACAAAGAGAGCAGAAATGCAACTTGAAGCATGTTCATGACATTTCAATCCTGCGCCTGGCTTGCGACGCAGTGATTGGCGTGATAGCTACACATGTACGCCCCTACCAATGATGCCGTAACCAATGAAACAACCGGAGAGGCCACAGGGCATAACTACACCCCTGCATCTTCCTCGTGCATTCTTATTACTTATCGGCGACGTAGATAGCAAAACAAGCGGGATTCCCGACGCGGGTTAGTGAGATCGGCTACCCGGTCAGCAATTTCCCATCTGCAAGGACTTCGGGGAAGTACATATGTGTCATAGGGTCCAACTGCGCGGTATGAAATGAAGAAAAGGGTGTATCGACGCGAATTCGGCTTAAGGTGGCTATCTCATGGGCCAATCAGCCGTCGAGTCGATGTAGACCAAGAGACTGTGGATTACCTCTTATGGTAATGGCGGCGAAACTACCCGGGCCTAATTTGAGAATCCTCGTGGCACCACGCCCGCGCTTACACATTTGAATCGGCGTGTGCAGGTCGTCGGAATCATTGATTCCATCGATCAGACACTCGGAAAGCTCACTGCATATCGCTTAGACTTTGTCCCTGGCTGATGACAGCTGGATGTCTGTCTATGTTCTTCCCATTGATGGGCCCACGCTGATTCTCATTCGTAGGGCTAAGGGTGCTACGTGGAATTTGCGCTTATGAATTTCATATAACGGCGGTATATCTCGGTTGGGTCCATGGAGCCGCTTCGACGATACAGATGCGGCCTTAGCTGCAGATTCGAGCCCACAGTGACTGTCAATAAGTACTGACGTTTCTCTTCAGCACTTCCGATAACGTTACATGACTGACGAGTTAGTTACACACATGCAAGCCGTACTGACTGCGACATCGGAGGCTGATCTCCGTGATAACTAGACTCGGCGAGGATTTGTGGCGGTTGCCTAGCATCACGTCGATTGTACGTTTGGAAGGTACGACGGGGGCTCGCGTATTCGTCGTTCGTCATCCCATTCGCAGCCGAAGAGCGAGTGGCGGTGCACCATTTGATTCAGGGCTTAAAGGGGCGCATCGAACAGCATGCAGCATGATTCCGCAGCCCCTGATCAGTAACGGCACCGCAGCACAGCGCACTTCCTCCACGGACTCATCCGAGGCCTTGCGTCGGTGCCATGAGGTGGCTTCGTCGAAAGCACGATCAACCTTGGGAGGTTGTAGGATGCGAGACTGTAGAACCCGTGCTCATGTTTGATGAAACAGGTGGTAGTCATCCTGTGATCTCGAGGAGTACCTTCTCATTGTCTCTCCCCAGAAGCTGATATCGTGCGCATTGGGGCAAATGACACTCGCAGGAAGTACATCTTTGACTTCAAGAAGCACATTCCAGACGGGAACCAATGTGCCAACGCGCTGTTATTCTCACAACAACAACTAATACAGGAGGTTACAAAGACACAATACAATGTCTTGCTCCTGGAGGGGTGAATATCTTTTTCCAAATCTTCTGGTCCTTTGCAATGAATTGACGACAACTGAATTCACAGCTGGACGTTAACGCGCTTACGACAGGGAAAGCAACATCGATTAGAAGTAGATTATATAGGGCGCGCAGGCTACGTATCGGGGAAACCCCCTGCCTCGCGACGACCCCCTTTCATAGCCGTCCTTCAAGGACAACGTTTACTTTCGTAACTTATCCAACGTGTGTATCTTCCCAGTCGCCTCTCTTGTATTTGTATCTCATCCTCGTGGGTTCGTTACTTCATCCAAAGCACATATATTTATATTTGCTCAGCGTATCAGGTCCGTTAGGAACGATCTGACTGCGAGACAAATATTGAAGAGGTGACGATCACGCATTTCAATGATGAGAGGAGTGACAGATGGTGATATTACCTCAAGACCTTCATTTTAATTTGGAAGTGCCTCGTGCATGTCTTCTCTGGCGAGACGGACCGATTAATTCACCTCGGAAAAGTTGTGGAGGCGGGAGAGCAAGAATACCCGTTATGCCACATCCAGTAGGCTCGTATATAATGGCAGAGTCGTAAGCCTCCAGATTCCGCGGTTCACCCAGGCTTCCTTGGCTGATGCACTCGAAGCTCCTTGCTAGCCCACTCGACATGGTCAACTGCTTCACTCTCATCTTCTCCCGCCTCGTCGGCAAACAGGTCGAGCACACTCGCCAGAACATCGAGATCGTCGCCCAAGGCAGTGATAAGTGCAGCGTCAAGAGCTGTTCGGGTCCGGCGCGCACACATGACACGCTGGCCAAAACAACACCCATGATGGTCGGCCCCCGTGTTGCGCATACTGAACAGTTTATTTGCAAAGGAGGTGTCGACGCTGGCAGACTTGTCGATATCTCCCGCAAAGGGCTATACTCCCTGGCAAAGACGATGGGCGGTAACGTCTTATTAGAGGAGCAGTAAGCCCTTCCCCGCTTGATCACATCAGAATGATCAATGCGTTTCATTCCGACACAGATGGGACTGTATCATTCGTCATGCTAGACTCCAAAAACGAGATGAATTCAAAGTCATAGTGAGCACTCACTCTCCGCTGTGTGAATTACTTGATGACATTGAACGTCCGTTCAGGTTCATTATCATGCCACTGTGGCGCGGTCAGCTTGGCCAGATGCGCAGAGACCGGTGCAAATTGAAGCCGCGAAAGGCATCAGAGGGTTAATGACCGTTGTGGACCGGCATGCAGAGATCTGCTGATCTCCTACATGTTACTTTTCCTTTTCCTTTGTTTTTGGGTTTTAGAGGGGCTCAAGGGGTTTCAATCATTGGGTATGTGTATCGTTATGACATCCGGGGGCTTATCTCGACTTGTACAACAAACACCATCACTTACGACTAAACGCAAAAGTAACGATGAGCAGCGATTAATGTTGTACCACCACTTATCCTAGCGTACGAGTACCACACTACATACAGGAGATAGACCACAACCACGACAATAGATTTTGATGATTTCAACGGTTCTATGCTGATTTTTCAATGCGGCTCTCCGCCCTGTTGGCATACCCTGTCCACGACTGTAGGATAGTTTCATTAATTACCGGCTGGGTCAAACCTGATCGGTGCGCACCTCATCATAGAGCGCAACATTTGGCGCGCCCAGGAGTTTCAGACCCAGCCATAATATTCCCGCTGTCATGCCACTTCCACAGGACGTGGTAATCGGACGCTTCCCCGTCAAGACCATCTGTGCATGGTCAGCTCCAATGGCGTTCACGAGGGCTTGTCGTAACTCAGGTTCGGATAAGAAAGTGGTATACTGGATCGAGGAATTGGGTACTGTGTGAATCTTGAGAAACACATTGAATGGAAGGGAAAATGAATGGGGTATGTGTCCCGAAGATAGACCAGGTCGCGGCTCTGGGTCAGTCCCAAGGAAACTACACGTTATCGTGGATGAGGACACAGTACAATATGCAATGCAGTAGAAGGTTGCATACCGGCCGGGGGAACGTGCGTCGACAACCAGTTCGACAGCAGGATCTGACGCCGGTTCCAGAAGCGAGTTGACTACCACCTGTTCATAGGCTTCCATCGGTTCTTAGAATGAATGCGATTGGTCGATAGTGCAAATGAAGTCTCACAGCGGATAGCTGCTCCATCGAGCACAGGAGTGGGATAGGTGGACCTCTTCTTTCCTGTCGGTGGGACACCCTCAGTTTCAAAACCCTCTGCCTCCCAACGTGGCAGGCCACCATCAAGGATGCTGGACTTTTGATGGCCGAACGCCCTGAACATGAAGAGCGCACGAGGCGAGGAGAAGACTCCGTGTGTATCGTATCTTAATTATCATAATATCTTTCTGAGGCATTCTCTCCGCTGAAAAGGAACTCACATTACTACATGGGAGTTGGGGTGGATACCAAGTCTTTCTATCTCGGAATTGTTCAGCGTTGAGAAAGACTGGACGGTATGAAAAACTGACCGCACGCGTCGGCAAACAATCGCTCGGAGGGTATCATGTGTTTTAGGCCGAGTTCGTGAGGGCTCGCGACTTCGTCGAGGTCCAAGAACCGTGCACCAGGGATGCGCTTCGCCTGGAACTCCTGGAGAGGTCTCCGAGGGGAGTTGGGCATGAACCAGCTGGCATCGAGGACCGCGACGCTGCCTGAGGAGATCACATCGCGCAGATTGGATGGAGAGAGCAGATATGGGGCCGCCGCCGCCGTGGACATGAACCTTGGTGTGGATGGGACAACGGTCCTCCCGAGGCGGAATAAGACGGGCAACATAGTGAGTATAAAGAGTTTATTTATTTATTTTTCGCGACAGACGGGTAGGCAAGTCTGGATTGGGTCGTCCTCCGAACTCGACCTGCTCGAGCTACATCTCGTCGAGGAGCATCCCCAAGTCCACAAGGACGGCCACAACGATGCCGTCTGATCAGAGTACCTGGTTGATCGCCATCCCAAATGACGGCGATGCGGAAGGACTCCTCCCAGAAATCGCGCCAAAACTCGTTCAAGTGGCTCGGTCCTCGCACACAGCCGTTGCCGAGTTCGCCATCCCCGCGTTCAAGGTGCATCTCCCGTTGTCGTCCACCATGCAGTGCTCACTCAGCGCCGAACTCGTAGACTGGCACCCTAGATTCCCTCATCACCCTCTCCGAGGAACTCCCGAAGCAGGACGCGTTCTTCACTTCTACCGTCGCCAAGACGGTCGACACTTTGCGCAACCTGCTCAATAATGACCCTACAAAGCTTGCACAGCACATTCTGGTAAACGAACGAAGCGCCGATGATTACATTCTTCAGGGCTGGCGATGGAATGAAGGCAGATACGGCGTGCAGAGAAGCCTGCGAGAGACCGTCGACGTCCTCAACAGGGTAATATCACGCATTTCCACCCCACCCCATCTCATTCATATCACTTGCTGCATGCTAACCACGCGTTCAGGACATGGCATCCATTGATAACATGATGAAGTCTAAACTGAACAACTACAACCTTGTCAAGGGGTCCCTCGTGCAAATGCAACGGAAGAAGACGTGCGTTCATGCCTCATGTTGCTCTCCAGCCCCGTGATTGATGCGTTGCACCCAGGGGCAATCTCTCCGTGCGGTCTCTTGTCGATGTCGTGTCGAAGGAGGACATGATACAGGATTCGGAGTACATGCAAACATGTCTAGTCGCGGTACCAAAGTAAGGTTTTGTGATCACGTCCCTCTCACCCTTTCTGCTTGTACACAACTCATCTTATTCGACCCGCAAGAACTCTGACGAAAGAGTGGAATACGAAGTATGAACGTCTGACGAACATGGTAGTCCCGCGTTCGTCATCGTGAGTTACCGTGATGTCACGATGCCAGCACGTTTCTGATCGTTGCATGCCCCAAACAGCATCATTGATTCTGACGACGAATATACCCTCTTTGGCGTCGTGATTTTCAAGAGGGTGCACGACGAGTTTGTGCAGAAATGCAGAGAGAACAAGTGCGTTGATCCGGGCGAGTGAATATGAAAAGCCGTCAAACTGAGCGTCGAAGCACCACAGATTCATTGTGCGTGACTTTGTGTACTCGGAAGAACAAATAGACAAACAGCGAGAAGAGCTCGAGGTGGCGGATACTACCGAGAAGGAGCTTTGGGTGAGGAACTACGCATGGGGTCCCTGGGCCATGCTTACTTTCCACTTCTCTAGACGGAACTGCTGAGACTGTCCAGGACGAACTTCTCGGAGTCCTTCCAGCTCCTGGTACACCTCAAGATCCTGCGGTTGTTCGTAGAGAGCGTCCTCCGATATGGTCTACCTGCGAACTATGTCGGACTTGCCATCAAGGTATGGGACATCCCTTGCCCTTTGGAGCTATGCTAATCGACCACTCACCACAGCCCGATCCAAAGTCGACCAAGAAGACGTTGTCCGTTCTGACAAACCAGTTTGCATACCTCGCTCCTCGATCCGGTCGATCCAAGAAACAGAAAGGTAGTGGAACGGATGAGTTCATAGGAGAATATCAAACACTTCTAGAGCAAGAATTCTTTGACTTTGTGTTGTATGAGGTACCATGGATCATTTTGTGACACTAGTATTTCCATACCACCGGATAAATAGCTTTTATTAGCGGAAGGATAACAATATGGCCAACCCACTATTGTAGAAACTATCTGCCTATGTAATGTACAAAAAGCAAAATGAGAAACTGAACCACAGGAGATAGAGCAAAGAGACACAGCGACACAATGTGACAATCCGGACATAGAAAAACAAAGATAGTGGATAGAACCTGTCGGATCCAACAATAGCCTTACCAAGGCTAGGTGCATCAATTTGGTAGGCGTGTGGGCATCGCGGAGCAAGATAATTGATGGATGGCAGAGGCAACGCGACGGTCTGTCCGTCAAGTATGTGCGATCGTGAATGAGAAAAAATGGGTGAGTGAGAGACTAGGTCAACCTTGAAAGAGAGAAGCGATATGTAGGGAAATGATGCCGTTGTGTGGTGGAGATGATGTAAGTGTGGTAGCATGACAGAGACGGAGTGATGATGGATGCGATGGGATGGAGTACCAGGTGGAGGTGCAAATCTCCTGATACACGTGCCCGGATAAATAGAAATCCTGAATGGATAGGAGTCCCATGACAAGTGAGAGAGAGAGACAAAGAATAACAGTCGGTCTCAGAAGGAATACCACATCCCTTCTGAAACAGAGTAGTCCACCATGTCAGTGCCCTTGTTCTCTTCTTCCGCGGTAAACTTGGTCCGTTCTCGTTTTTTTTATCTTTCGTTTTTCTCCTTTTGTATTTTGGAAGAGCCGGGGGTAAAATAAGGACGTCGAGAGGGCGCGTACGAACAGGGGCGACGCTCAGAGCCCAAGGTTCGACATCACCCGCGACACCTCATCCACAACCTCCTCATCCATCACCCTCGCATTTCTCTGGGCAGAAGACCCGATCACGGCCGATGGCCTAGGGGCATATACACTAGGGAACGAGGGTGCGGTGGCGCTCGTCGGACTCGAATTTCCCCCAGTACCTCCCCCGGTAGACGTTGTGGGTGATTCTGGAGGTTGAAGTCGCGAGGAGCCCTCGGTGATTCGCGAGAGGGAATACGTGAGATCAAGGGACTGTGCGCGATTTTGAAGAGACCGAGGTTTGGAAATCTGTTCCTTGATCTTGGACTCGAGGAGGGAATCTGAGCCCCGTTTCAGAGCATCCTCGGTATTCCGGGTTCGGGATGTTATTCCTGAGCCCTAAAAAGATGGGTCCGGTGAGCCAATGAACTCGGAATCGCAGCAAAGTAAAAACCTACGATTGGCGGTAATGGTGTCCAATAATCAAGCCCCGTCCCAGGTGGCCCGTATGCTGATTGTGAATCCTCATGTTCTTCGAGGTCGTAAATGTATGCAGGAGCATTGAACAGTGCCTTTACATCTGGCGATGAATTTGCCAACCTCAGCCGTCGATCACCGAGGATCTCCGACGACCGAGTCAACTCGACTGACTCTGCGGAAATTAAATAATGAGTCCCCACTCCGTGTAGAGCCATCTACACATGGGAGTGGCGGATCAAGGAGAAAGGGATTAGATGGACTCACCATGCCTTCTTGCAGTCGAAAGTACCTTGCTATCGAAGTGTGGGAATGCCTCGGCGAACGAGTCGCCCCTCTTGTGTGTGTGCGCCGTCGGTGACGGGTACACCCTCACATTATGATTTAACAAGAATTGCTCAAGCATTTCCCTTGCTGCGAGCAGGAAGTCGCTATTTGACCTCTGGCACCTAAACTTGAAACTATACTCGCCCTGCGATTGAATCTGCGCCATTTGCGGCGAGGCTTGAGAAGCGGATGAATGGTCCAGCGAGGTACTAGAACCATTCGTAGAGTGAATGGGAGCAGGGGGTTTGAGATTCGGTGTGATCGATACTTGGAATTCACGTTTGACACGTTCGACAAATGCGACAAACTCCGGAGAGGCACAGACTACCGGTAAATCGAGACTGGGTGGAACTGCCATGTCCGCCTCGAATGGAACATGTTCCTGTTGATAATAAGATAAAGCAAGGCATGGGAGGCAAAGAAAACCGACCAGTAGCATAGCAGCAGCAATCTGAACTTGGCTCTCGGGACCGAAAATCGTCACGACGTCCGAAGCCGTTTCTTTGTCCGGGAACCGCACACGCGAGTTGGTCTTCGACTCGATATCGTGTATAAAGATAGCCTTTTCACCAAGTAATGTGCGGTGGTATCGGCGGGGGATCGATAGGGTCTCGTTGACATAATCCTTGTCCTGGGGTCAGGTAAATAGGCTGTTGCAGTGAGTGCCGCGGCGACTCAACGCACCTTTGGGTTTACAATCTCCATAACCGATTGCTTCAGATTATCCAAGTTGATTGCATTCTTGGACGGCGTTCTCGCCACGACGTTATCCTCATTATCGTTATACCCACCCAACGCAGCAAATTCTTCTGCATTCGAAAACTTGACGTAAACTCCATATTTCTTCATGATCCTCTGAATGTTCCTTCCCCCAATACCAATAATACGCTTATGGTATGCCTCTGGAACATGGAAGGATATCTCAGCGGGAAGCTCCTCTTGTAGAAGCGTAAGACCAGTCAAGATTGAGGCATCGGAGCCGGAAAGATCAATAAGAAAGTTGTGGTCGTTAAACGTCTCAAACTTTATTTTGACGGAGGCTGACTGCATGATCTTATTTATCTTGCCGTTCTTCTTGCCTGAGATGAACTCGCGATGTTCGTTGGCGAGTTCAACCTGAAAACGAATTTCGTGGTGGAATGCCTGTTGTTTTGTGCGGAGTGAACAATGGTGAATCTATTGGGGAACGAACAAAAACCCACCTTTACGAGATCCAAATCCAAGATCATGTTGACGGCCGCTCGGACTTCGTACTCGAGACCGTGCATCTCGAAACACATGCTCTTGAAGACGACTTCTGCGCCACTCGTGAGCGAGATTTGCTTCAAGAGTGTCGTCACTTGTGAACTGTTGAGTGTCGCGGGCGGGAGGAGCACGTTGAATTGGATTGGGAGAAGCCAGAAAGACGCGACATAATATTGACAAGCCTGTTTGTACGAGATGAGACAACACAACACGAAAGAGATCAAAATACACACAAGCTGCATTACCCCTCTGATTGTCCTCTGGACATTGACCCGGTGATCCCCATATACGGTAATTAAGCTCGTCGAACTGCCGATGGGTGGGAACTGGATAAAAGTCGCGTTGTCGGACATGATGGACTTGAGGTCTTCTGCCCGATCAAGGACCATCCAGTCGAGCTTGCGAGGAACGATAACAGTGTCGCGAGAGATGACACTCTTACTCTGCAAGATGAAATTAGCGGGGCTCACAAGCCTGCGGAAGCGAAGCGAACCTTGTTTGCAGAGAGCTGGAACAGCATATCTCTGGCTCTCTGAACGCCAAAAAACTCTCCAGTGATCCATATGATGTTTGGATTATGAGCCTGCTGATGTTGACTCCCTTGAGCCTGGCCAGACTGAGTACTGCCATTGGTGGCGACCGACGACGAGCCGAGATCGGAGCCAACGAGGCCCTGGAGAGGGGAAGGGCAATAAATATTGGTGGCAGTCTCTTCTTGAATGGATTGAAGGACATGGCGTTTGCGGCCGGCAATGATGGCATGTAGTTTTTGATCAATTTCACAAGCTTCTGCATGCAAACCGCTCTATAAATGGGATGAGAGAAGGATGATGAAAGAGAAGAGGGAGACAGACGAGTTCATCCAACATGACCAAAAGCCTGACCCTTGCCAGCTCTGTCGCGTCACCTTGGCCAGTGACGACGAGCTCACAAACACGCTCGGTTTCGAGACCGGTCCAACCTGCGCTGGAGGAAATGCCATCGGGAGGTGTTCGGCTTGAGAGGGAAAGAGGAGAGTTAACAACGGCGATGTGGGCATAGGTGAGAGAGGCGATGTCGTCGAGTTTGCGGCGTACATCGGGTTTGAGTGTGGGTTTTGAGGAGGACGAATCGAGGATGTCAGAACGGGGCACCTTGATGGCGGTGCGATGCTGGAGAGAGGGGTGAACAAGAGGGGTTAGGCAGAAGCGGTGGGAGAGGGGACTGACCTGGACAGGGCTGTCTTTCAGGAGAATACCACGGGCCAGCATGACCTGTTGGTATGCGCCAGAGATGTAAAAATTCCAACTGCGACCGCCGTCTGAGAGGAGGTAGGAGAGTTGTACGTTGTGGAGAGACCTTGCGAGGATGGCGAGCTTCTCGACGGTCTCGGAGTCAGCCTGACTCGAGGGAGAAGGCTGAGTTGCGGGGAGGGGGAGGGCGGAAGGAAAGTTTTCAGGGAGATGTTGGATGTGGGGAGGGAGACGGGGGTCATGGGCGTCGAAAGAGGAGGAGGGCGAGTGGAGATGGCGGGGTCTGCGAGGGTGGGTGAAGGATATGGAGTAGATATCCATCTCTGGTGGGCGATGGTGGGGGGAGGAGAACAAGTGCGGGCAGCGGGCGGAAGAAGAAATGAGGGGGTATGCTTCTCTCGGATTAGGAGGAGGGTATTCGCTCCTCAGCGCCAAAGTCGCCCTCGCTGCGGACTGAACAACGCAGTGCGGGTCGTTTGCGGGTCTGGCACGGATGTCGTTGTCAACGATGGGTCGGTGACGCGCTCTGCTCGTCGGGCTCGTCGTCGTCGTGGTCAACGTTCTGCGATGGAGATTCTTTTTCTGGCTGTCGATTGCCACTGATTATTTTATTTTATTATAAATTAAACGTACAAATAATATTATATTATTAATCATACAATCACGATCATGTCCAGCCAGTCTGAGGAGTGGTCCGTTCTCCAGGTCCGTGCCCGCCCCCGTCCCCGTCGTCGTCGTCGTCCCCGCCGATCCTGACCCGCACCGCAGTCGATCCACCCGACGATCTGCATCTCCAACGAGGATGCGATCGTCACCCTTCTCGTCCCCGTCGAGCTCGGCCTCGAGACTCCCCTCCGCATCTTCCCCGTTCCACACGACACCTATCTCTCCTCCTCTCTATTCTCCGTCCCCGCTAATGTCCCCTCCCACACTACCTCCCTCTCCGTCCTTCCACCCCTCCACCTCCGCGTCGCCCTCCCTCCCTTGTACCCCTCCCACGCTCCCCCCATGATCCAATCTCTCCAGGCCACCTCCGCCTGGTTACCCCCATCCACACTCGCCCTCATCAAGGAACGCATGACAGCGATGTGGTCTCCAGGAGACGGTCCAGGCGTTCTCTATACCTGGGTCGAGTGGATACGCACAGGTGATTTCTTGGCAGACATCGGATTGCTCGCCGACGACAAGCGCTCCATCCAGTACGTCATCCCTTCCCCTTCCCTCATTCGCTCATACCATCCCATTCTTCCCACCCTCAGAGTCCCCCATCCATCCCCACAGCTCCTCCTCACCCCCCTCCTTGCCTATGCCTCCTCATCCAAATCAGACGAATTTGCACACGCCTCTTATCTATGCACGATATGTCTGTCAGAGCGCAAGGGTGTTCGCTGTCTCCCCCTCTCATGTGGTCACGTATTTTGTAGAGCATGTCTGGTCGACATGTGGGCACTACATGTCAAGGAGGGCCAGGTCTCTCAAGTCTGTTGTCCCCAACCCAACTGTGGGAAAACTGATGCAAAGGATGTAGATGGTCTCCGTGAAGCAACAGAGGATGAAGTCAGAGCTGTCCTCTCGGAAAACGAGCTCAACAGATGGAAATGGCTCCGCAAAAAGCGTGATCTCGAGCGTGATCCAACCATGATCCACTGTCCAATGGAATACTGTCAGGAGCCCGTCCCAAAACCTCAATCCGATACAGCGAGAGTCGGTGGCTCTGACGAAGACGAATCCGGCTGGGCGCGTCTGCGTACCTGTGCCGCATGCGCTTACTCTTTTTGCGCTTTTTGTAGACGCACTTGGTATAACCCCACGCATCGTCTCCGCACCTCTGTTGATTATCGTTAACAGGCACGGACCTCACACTCCTTGCCCACTCCCTCTCACTTCTAAGTTCATCCTCGATTACCTCTCAGCCCCGCCGGATTCCTCTGATCGCCGGGCTATAGAACGCCGATACGGTCGTAGCAACGTGCTCAAACTCGTCAAGCAGTACGAGGAAGAACAAGAGAGCAAGAAGTGGATGGATTCGAGCACGATGGCTTGCCCCGGTTGTGAAATAAGAGTCGAGAAATCCATGGGTTGTAATCATGTGCGTACAGCGCTACTTCATATCCTCGGCCGGCAGAGTTCTGTGGTGCTTGCGATCCCTTTACACTCGTCCCAATTATTTATAGCATCCTGCACCAAACACTTACCCCTGATCACTAACCCCACAGATGACTTGTGCCAAATGTGGAACTCACTTTTGCTACCGCTGTGGTGCGAAGATACCTGGGGCCAATCCATATCAGCATTTCTCCACGCCGCATACGCCCTGCTTCTCGAAACTATTTGACTTTATCCCGAGTGCAGAGGATGAGTGGCAGCCAGTGGAAGGTTTTGAATTTATTTGATTGATTCTAACAAATAAACTTGACAATTGTAGGTTGTCGAGCAGGATCTAATCTAAATCAGATAATTTGCATTGCGTGGTAGCCGAGAACTTAGTTCTGTTTATACGCCGGTCGAAGATGCTCTGTGGTTTGATGGTGTGATGATCTTCCTGGAGAATAACAGCCATGCGGCGGGATGACTTGCATGTGATCTGTAGAGCTTCGTTATGCAAAAGTGAATGGTCCCAAACTCCACGAGCTTGTCGTGGTCAGGGACTTGATGCGTGAGGCTTGTTTTTGTTAAAGTAGTTCAAGATGCAGAAAAACGCCATTTTGTCGGTTAACATGGCGACGACTAGCACGCACTCTGTCCATGCCCTCGTGCGCCTCCTTAAATCGTCCACAGACCCACCCTCCACCCTAGGGCCCTCTAAGATCGAGATAGCCTGTCTTGCTTGGTCAGATCCGTCTTTCGGCGCCGCGAATAAGGGCGAAGTCATTGGGGAATGGATACTCACCTTACTCGGACAAGCGAAGAAAACGAGGCGAGAAAGAGGTGCAAATTTCACCTCTGATCCCATCGCAGATTCTAGGTATTGGACTTTGCTTTGCTGCGTCCTTACCACCCCGCCTCCAATAGCCGCACGGCCCATAAGAACTTGGCTCCTTCCCCTGCTCAGTCGATTCCAACTTGATACAATCGTCATTGAGTTACTCGCCATTCACTCCTCCCAAGTACTTGCCCCAGCTCGAGCTGCGCTTGCCGTCCTTTGGCCCTTGGCGGAGAAGAAGATCGGTGTTGATGCGTTATGGGACTGTCTCGGTGCTGTTTTCGACGCTTGTATGGAGTGGGAGCGTGTAGGCGATGATTTGGGTTGGATCTGTTCAGCTGTTGTCGGCGCATACAGGAGCGCGCTAACAAATGCAGGGAACAAGAGAAAAGTGAGTGTCTCGTCGGTCGCTGGTGAATTGCAGCCAGGCCTTGGTAAATCGTGGATCTCAGGACTGAATCTCTCTCCCATGATCGCCCAGCTCTACAATTCCTTCCTTAATACCCACCTTTCTTCCTGGCTTTGCACCATCTGCACCAGTCCTTCCCTTGTTGGTCCTTCGTCTACAAAACAGCTCCAAGACAGTATATACGCTGCGGGCACAGACACCCTCTTCTCTCTCGAGGCTCTCAAACAACCGCTTGACACACTATTTGCTGCCTTGTCCTCGTCCGCGTCTCTCATTTCCTCGCTCCTGCCCGTTCTCCCGAAAATTTTCACTTCTTTTCTAAGCGCGACGCACAGAAATAGGTCTGCGCTCTTTGTCTCTGCATCTAGCGCTATTGGCGAAAAAGAAGAAGTTAGGAAAAGAGGAATGGACTTCGTAGGAAGATGCTGGACCCTGATTTGGAGTTCTGCGAACCATCAAGAGGATTTTGAAGTGGAGAAATGGAAGTCCGTTATTGGTGTTTTCGGGATTGTTGAAAAAGAACGCCTCTTCGACGCCCATTCCATCCGTGGCGCGCATGCTGGCGCAACAAACGGCGAGTATGGAGGGGAACCTGCTTTGGACGAAGCGAGGGACAAAGCCGTTGAGATCTTGGAAACTGTAGATGCCGCTTCCGAAGGTAAGTTGATTGCATTGTTTTCATTCCACATCCGACGCATGTGAGCAGACTCTCGAGCAGAACTAGTGGTTCTCTCTACACAGCTTCTGGACGTGCTCGTTCGGATTGAATACGACTTAGTGGGATCTGTATTAGAGAGAATACTCTCCGCTTTAATCAATGTGAGTAGTCTCTGTATACTCTTGCGATTCCAAGTCAGACCTTATCACCAGATTCCACCACCACTATTTCCCCTTGTGACAACACAAGCCTCAGAATTTCTTACCCATGTGCTCGAATATCACACTAAAACACGTACAGTACACGCGTACGCGTTGGCTCTTCTGGGCGCTGTAATTGCGAGCCACGCTCGTTCCATCTCTTGGACATCCTCATCTCTGTCCATGAAGAGCACTTTCCCCCTTGCATGCCATCTACCTGCTCTTGCACGTGCCCTCCACACATCATTAACACCCACTCAGACTACACCTCTGGCAATTGCTGTACTTCAGGCAGCCGAAAATGCTTGGAAAACTTTCAAGGATGCGTATCAAGAAGAGGAAAGGGCTATCAAAAAACGGAAGGTTACTGAGGACATGGGTAAGAGCGGACACGAGACAGGATCGATGCCGGCTCAGGCTCGAGTGTTCTCTTACACGGGCCGTGTCGCGGGGACGATTCTCTCCAATTTGCCCGCCAACGTTTACACCAAGGACGGCGAATATTCTTTGGATCATTTTTGGGGTGATGTTGGGAAGTTGGGGTGGACTGTCACCTGGGATTGTCTGAAGGAAACGATTGGAAAGGGTGAAGAACATAACGCGGTGAAAGGTAGAGACAGCAAGAAACGAAAGCATGCGGTCGAAGCAGGCCCTCCTTCCGCACTGTATCTTCACATCGTGACATCCACCGCCCTTCGATTTCTATACGATGTCCGTGCTCGGGCGTCCTTTCTACTTGGGGATTGCGATTGGCTCGGAGAAGCGGAAGTAGGAGCACTGTTGAATGTTGCGCAGGATGAGGCGTCAGACCCAGAGCTAGCCCTCGAAATTGTATGTGTGTTCCTGTTGTGACTCTTGGTTTCCCTATCACATATTTCCCACCCATTTCTGTACCAGATTCGGACCCTCCTTTGGCATATCTGGTACACACGTAACTGCGAACCTCAAAAGCAGATGGAGATACAACTGATCTTCACCGTGGTACTCGACATCCTCACCACTCGTTCCTTGTCCAAATCAAGGTGGTCTGGTGTGTCGGCTACTCTCACTCGCGACAATTTGGGCCTTGCAGTCCTGTATGTATTGATGGATAGGTGGATCGACGTTTTCGAGTGAGTTAACTTCTCTATGAGAGTATCTTTCCTCTGACTGTTTGGTGTCTGGTAGCTCGTTGGCCTCAACGGAAAACCTGGAGAGACTCATTTCGCTACTTCTCGCCGTATCTCTTGATCTGTCCGATGAGAATACTCGAGATAGTTCTGATGAGATCTATCCGCAACGAGACCATGTTGTCATCACATTACCTGGTATTCTCCTCAATCTCCTCCGAAACGCACAATTCTGGGAACTACATAACATCCGAGGTCCGTCACTCCGTCGACCGGCTCGATTTTAGTCTAAGTTTGAATAAACAGCTGTGTTTCTATCATCTATACTGGCCTTGACCTCCCCACTCTCTTCTTATTGTTTTCCCACCGTCGGAGTCGAGTCACCTTTACCCACAACCACAGCAGCTCAAACTGAGTTCGCCCTCGCATGCAATGTATACAGACTCCTTCATTATATGCCTCCAGAGTACCTGACTCGTCCTGTGCGTGCTGAGCTGGTCAAGAGAGCCATCGCTGGTGACGTTCAGATTTGCACAGAGCTAGAAGGCGCGAACGGGCAAAGAAACAAAGCGAAGGGGATGGATATGGATGGAAGTAATGTAAAACTTCGGGGGGAATCTCATACGGAGGGAATGGGTGACGGGGCCACAGCAGAGGAGTTTATAGAATGGTCTCGCCGACTGACGTCTGTTCGGGTCTTTTTGCAGCGCATGGGGCAGCTTCTGAACACACCCAATCACACCGTGAGCTTTGTATTCTTACTTTGTATTGTACTCATGCAGAATATGTATGAAGACTTCCATGGCTTTTGTCAACCATCTGCTCAGTTCTCCATCATGTATGTCTTTCTCTTCAGAGGCAATCACAAGTGTCACCCTCGATTTGATACAATCACATGTTGTGTACGTTCCGGATTTCTCTCTGTGTGTATGTTGATAATGATTTCCGCCATAGGAGCCTCCTTCACTCACAGGAACCGGAGGCAGTAGTATCCATCTCCAGCGTCATATCTACGCTTATAGCCGCTCGACCATTTTCACAACCGAAATCCAAGGAAGCGTGGACGCACATCATCGTCCGGTCAAGCGTCGTCAAGCTTATCGAGCGTTTGACGGGTGGTTTTGATCCCGCTAGGTATGGTCTCATGATAAATTCTGCATGTCAGTGATACGATGAATACACTGCAGTCTGCCCGATCGGGTCAAATGCGTGTTGAAGACACTGCTTGAGGCTCTGGAGTCTGCACTCTTACCACACGCTCGGAGATTAGTGGAAAGAGATGCCACCGAGCTAGATCAGTTTATCTCAAGTGAACGAATCAACGCATGGTGTCGTACCTTATCGTTGACGCGGTGGCTAGGAACGAATTGTGCGTTCATCGAGGGTCACCTGGTCGCTATTTTCTGACTCTGTTCTAGCTCAAGTTGCTTCAGTTCCGTTTGGGCTGAAACTGGCGACATCAATTATTCGTAGCGAAAACTCCGCTAGACTGGATTCTGATATTTGTTCAAGCGTCCTCGGACTTCTGTTTGAGGAGCTTTGGTGTATGCCTGACGTCTCGCATCGTGTCCACCTCGATGTCCTTGTCGGTTTCTATGCAGTCAAGGGTGGCGACCGGGGTTCTGATAGTGCGATATTTTTCTTCTATGCTTCTACTGCGTGCTTTTAACTCTGTCTCGAAAGTCGAACATAGCATGGACTCTCACATCGCACAAGCCTCAAAGAAATTGTCCATCGAAGACTTTTCTCACTTATTAGATATCCTGGTGGAAGCGATTGGAGGAGGCGGACTCCAAGTGGGTCAACGTGAACGCTTAATTCGTCTCGGTAAGGCCATGCTACACGACGCACCGCAAGGTAAATTTCGTCCCATAAGTAAAAGATTTCATGTTACCGATAAACGTTCACAGGTACGCTCAAGGTCATCCAGAACTTTGCGACACGCTGCTTCAATCTGTTTGCTGACCGAGAGGAGGTTTACGGAGGTTCATCACATCTAAAAATGCAATACCTGGAGTTTATTGCGAGGCATTGTTCAAATCGGGTGCGCATTCCTCGGTGTGATTCTGGGCTAATTTGCTGACGTTGAATCATAGCCAGCAGCCGTTCGCTCCGTGGATCTTGGCTGTATATGGTCACTCCTTAATAAAATGCTCTCTGGCTCCCCGGAGCACGATGCTACGACAGCGTTCCCTATTTTCCACCACATCGTCACAATCATTAGTGCACTCATTCGACTGCGACGCGACCTTGTCGTGCATACCCTTCCTCATCTCAGCCTTGTCCTTCGCCAGTTGATCATGCTTAGCCGGAAGATACGTCCCCAGCTCGGTGCCAAACAGTGCAAGATCGTCACAGATACGTTCCCGTCGTGGCTATCTGCCTCCCAACCTTTATCCACGGATGAGGCGCGCGCTCTCGCTCGTCTCCTCACCTCGCTTACCACCAAAACTGTCCCAAGAACGCACGTCTACGCGCACTCATCGACATCTACCGAATCACAGAAAGCAGAGTCCCTCGCGAAGCCGTTTTCGAAACACGCGTCGTACGTCCTCGTCGCGTACGTGGACGCGTTCAACGATCCGTTGTGTATCCTAAACGCAGAGATGAGGAGGGATCTCGAACCTGGGTTGTTCGCTTTGTGTGAGATGGTGGGGGAACATAATCGGGACGCTCTGATGGTGTCCGCACTGGATTCAGGCGGGAAAATGATCATCAAGTCACTTTGGAGGGAATACGAAAAACAACGGTATGTAGGCAAGGGTTAAGATCATTCGTTGGCGGGGACGTTTAGATCGATCCGACAAATCTGTCATTTGCTTATTTAAACATCCGCGATTACGTGCGCATCCCCTGGGTCATGAAGGGTGACCGATGTGCGGGTACACTTCTACTTCATACCTACATTTCGATCTGTGTCACCCCTCGCTTTTCCTGTTAATTTACTGTGCATTTGCATCATGGTCCTTACATAGCCCACTCTTGTTGCATGCGGTATCCCGCTGTGCTACGACGTACATGATCCCAGACTACAAGTATTCCAGGGGTATGCCCTCGCAGTCGGACAAAGACGTCGTGCAACGGAGCTCGGCCATCAAAGAGCACCAACACAGAAAATAGGTGACATAATTCATGTTCTACAACTAGGAACGTAGGTGTCTAGGTTGGCTTGGTAGCCTTGACATACACATCCCGGAATGGATTCTGCTTCTTGGGTGGTGCCTGATCAGGTGTCCAGCCCGCCTTTGCCTTCTCTTCCTTCAACGCCCTCATGAGGTCAAGGAAATCTTCGACCGCTTGGGGAGAACTCTGGATGTGCACTACGATACGAGATCCGTTGATCTTGATGGGTTTCTCAAGCGCAGCGGCACGCTCGACCACCTCCCAATACTCCACACCGATAGTAGATGGATCGTAAAACAACTTGACAGTGCCGATCGTCAGATATTATTGTTCCGTTAATAAACACAAATGTCAGGTGACGCACTATGCAAGTTTCAGCGGGACTTAGGATCCCGACTCCGGTAGCTTCCAGACCCTGTTGCATGTGCTTCGCGAGTGCGTGAACGCGAGGGAGAAGTGGGAAGTTATGGGTGAGCGCATAGGCAGCACAGCCGACCAGGTAACCAGTCTGGCGCATTCCACCGCCAAAAAGCTTTCTGAACCACCGTGCCTTGGTGATGAAGGCCGTTGTGCCGACTAAACACGTCCCGATTGGCGCACCTGGAGAACGGCGATCAGTACCGTAATACAGGTGGAAAAAAAAGACATTGATGAGATCTTACCGAGGCCTTTGGAAAGGCACAGGCTAACGGATTCAAAAGGGTCACAGATTTCTTTCATAGACAGTCCTGTTTCGACGGCAACATGCCAGATCCGTGCTCCGTCAAGGTGCATGATGATGTCCCGAGCATGTGCATTCTCCGAAATCTCCAATACATCCTTCTGAGGGATGATGGTCCCGTTGAGGGTATTCTCCAGCGCGATGACCCGCGTCGGTGCGCTGAATACAGTAGTCAAATTAAAGTGAGATTTAATTTCGGCCGACCTGGAAAGGGCCTCACACGTGCACGTCCGTGCCAGAGACGATGCGTGACTCGATGTCTTCCCACGTCAGATGGTGACCTATCAACTCAACACTATAACCATCACCTCGACAGCGTTATCTTACCAGGACACACCATTTTCAGGGAAGATAGGGATGCTGTTAGCTTGCGAGTGGAATGCGGCACCGCCGGCCTCCATCCTAACCCACCATGAGTGCACGAGGGCGTGCGCAAACGATCCCATACACTCACCGATAGATATGAGCGCGAGCGTCGGTGATGACAGAGTGAGGTGGCTGCTGGAGATGCGTCCGCAGAGCGATTTGGTTGGACATCGTTCCAGAGGGTAGGAAGAGACCGGCTTCCTTCCCGGTTATCCTGGCGATGTGCGCCTCGAGGGTAGCGGTGGATTCGTCAAAATAGACATCATCGCCAAGTGAAGCACGGAGCGCATAGTCGTTCATCTGTTTCGTCGGGACTGTTAACCCGAACTCAGTTCATGTCCGTCGTTCGATTGACGCTGGATGCGTATCTACCTGTGATTGTGTCCGCTGCCGCCGACGGACGGGCTTCATTTCAGTGACCAGATGGGTATATCATCACGAGGGGACTCACAGAGAAAGGCTCTCGATATCTCTTGGAACTTGAGTGCATTGTCCGTCTCTTGATCCTTGGCGAGGACGTCGCACTTGACCTCGTCGAAGAGCTGGGCAAGTCTAAGATCTGGCACAGACGGCATTCGGAGACGGCGAAATTAAACTGTGCCAATGCCATGACTGGCAGACGAATTTATAGGCGTTCATCAGCTGGGTGTTTGCTCACTTGATCTCCCCTGCGGAACTCCGGCCGGGAGCCGGTGTTTGTCTATCTTCAAGCTTTAACAAGTCCGGTGAGCGTCTATAACTTGATTTTATTACTCGTCGAGGGTACTCGTCATGTGTGATGGTTTCGTGCAAAAGAACATCGTGCAAGAGTCGTATAAGCAAAGGAGTGAGACCGCTCGGCAAGCATGGATGCAACATGTACGGTAGAAACAAAAAAAACAGTCCATGCTTCCCACAAATCAGCGAAATATCGTCGATGACAGCACCAATTAACACAAGATGGGATAAAAAGGATATGAAGGCATAGACAACCATTGAAACCGCGTTCCCTGACCCGTCGCTCCGCTGCCCTCCTTCCACTAATCGTGTGTCAGACGCGAGACAGTGAAAACAGTGATAATGACAACGGCGAGAGCGCCTATACTCGCAGGAAGTAACAGGTCTTTGGGGATACCCATCACGAGCTCCTGTTGCGGTGGCACATGAATCTGGGAAGGGGAAGTGACGGGTAGTTCTGGGATGGCCTCTGGTTTCTCAACTACCTTCACTACCTCTTGTGGGGGAGTCGTGACCTCGGCGACTTTGGTTTCACTCTTGTCAGCGCCTACTTCCTCCCAGTGCTTACTACCTTGGATGAGCAATACGACACGATCTGAGCCCGCCGTACGTGCAATCTTGACAGCGTCGGCGATATCACTGTCGCTTGTGATCAACACCGTGTCCCCGTCTGCGTCCGTGTAAGACAATATAAAGTCTGTCGGGTCGGGCTTTTGGTCTGGGTCACCGTTGTACGAGGTAAAGAACGGGTCGGTGCCAAGCTTCCCGGATACAATCTCACGGAGCATCTCCACACTGTCGTATCTAGCTTGGAAACGATGCGTCCGACCACCCGGCGTGCGGAACTTGAAGACATAGGTGCCATCATCGACGGCTACGGTCGAAGCTGCACCGGTGATACTGGGGATATTATGTGCACCTTTCTTGCGCGGGTACGCGTCGAGAACAGAGTCATGGTCATCATCAACAACGGAAGCAGAGTCATTGGGATGGACTTCTGGGTAGGGTGACTGTTGAGTGCGGGAGAGGTGGTGTGCTGAGATAGAATGACCATCCGTAGGGACGTGCGAGCCTGATACCATGGATTCGGTATCATCATGACCGCCAATAGAATCGAAGAAGCGACCCCACATGGGACCACCCTCAGTGTCAGCATTTTCACCGGCTGCTTCAACACTCATTGCGTTCATCTACCACAAGTCAACACAGAAAGAGGATTGACTGAATGTAACATACCTGCTCGAGAGTAGCATATGTGAGCTTGAGTACGTCAACAATTGCCACTAGCCGTCCGTCGGCTTCCACAACAGGCAGATTGAGATAGTGGCCGTCTGGACACAGATGCATCAGCGGAAGTCGATTCGAGACTAGCCATACGTACTATGCATTTTCTTGAGTGCGTCGTGGACAGTCATTATTGGAGGTGCAGTGTCGGGATGAGGAGTCATAACCCGAATGACGCTGCAAATGCCAGCATCCAAACCAGCAGCAATTACTCGGAGGACTATATCCTTGCTCGTGAAGATACCAGCAATCTTGGGGTGTACACTGTCGGAGCCGGGCGTACTTTCCATGACGCAAACGGCTGTCACTCTGCGCTCTTTCATCAGCTTTGCAACTTCGCGAACGGTTGTTTTCGGGGTGACTGTAGCTGGTTGTGTGCGCGAGTCCATTACGGTGGTTAGGTCGGGTAACGCAGTCTTTTCACGGAGGGCGTCGACGTATGCGAGCATAGCGGCTGCCTGAGGATTCGAAGCCATGCCAGGGCCGAGCTCTGACTGTACACCAGCAAGAGCATTGTAGAGCTTCTCGGATGCGGAGGAGCTGCGTTCGACCTTGTTGAGCGCCTCGTGGAATACTTTGGTGATATCAAGTAGACCGACGACATTTCCCTCCTCATTGCAAACAGGCTACGAGAAGGTGAAAATAAGATAAGTGAGATGGACGAGTTTGATGACTGACCAAGTGACGGAAGTGTTTTTGCACCATGAGCTGGAGAGCCTCTGTCGCACTGGTAGTGTCACGCGTGACCATGGGATTGCGGGTCATGATATGGCTGACGTGTGTCGAGTGAGGGTCAAGACCCTCTGCAGTGACCTGTTGGAGGTGATCGGCGCGACTAAGATATACCCAAGGAAGGCGGACATACCCTGTATGCCAAGTCCTTGGCGGTGAATATGCCGCTGAGGCCTTCGTCGTCGTCGACAACGAGGACACAGTCGGTGCGCTTGGCGGCACATAGCTGACTGGCTTCCGCGACGGTGATGTTCTCCGGGACGGTGAGGGCGGGGCTGGGCTTGAGGGCAGCGACTGTTCCCTTGGCCACCGCGGGCTTGGCAGGACGTTTTCCGCGACCGGACTGGAAGGTGGTCGAGATGGTGCGCTTTCGGGCAAGTTCGGATTCGATTTTCTTGCGGATTGCCTGGGGGAGATGAGAGGGGAAAAGAAAGAGAAGAGAGACGGACCTCGTCGCGCTTTGACTGCTTCTTTCTCGTCTCGGAGAGGGATGGGGCGGCGGAAAGACTTGAGGGGGGCATGGAGGACGGGTGTCTGTGGGGGGAGGGAGAGGCGGGTCGGTCGAGGGACCTGTTGGAAGCGGGTGAATGAGTCGGGACGGGTATGCGGGACATTATCGAAAAGCGAGCCTGACTTTGTGTTAATATAATATTTGTCGCGTCTCGCACACGAAAATGCACCGGGAAACACTCTCGCTGACGGATTCAAGTCCCGCTTAGCGTGTAAATGCAAAAATACAGTATATCTAGAGTGGCTTCACGCCGGGAATTCAGAGTCCGCTTCGGCGCAGAACATTGGCGGAATGTCAATTATAAGAGTCCGATGTAGTCTTGCTTGTCAAAAACAAGAGATTAAGACAATAAAAATTGACGACAGACGAGAAAGCTTCATAACGAGCCAGGAAAGCAACGTCCTTCTGCACCGTCCCACTGTCGTCCCGCTCTATTCCCTCCTCGGCTCAATGACACCACTTCCCGCCCACTTGATCGTAAACTCGCGCACCTTGCCCCACACCGTCCCGACAACAAGAGGCACAACAGGGTTCGCCAGCGTGGCAGAAAGACGGCCATCAGCATACGAGACCGCTTGCCGCGTAAACGCCGACTGGTAGTATCGCTGGCGTAAAAAGTGTGCGTAGACCAGCGGTGCAACCAGCGAATTCCGGAACAGGACAGCCCCAAACACAACGCGCAAGAAGATGAACAGCTCCGCATATGCCACTACACGCATCGCAGAGTCATAGTTGGCTGGTGTGCAGACAACGGTCAGCGTTAATCACGGCTACACCATACCACGTACCTTTGACCCAGAGCTGTAAGCGCTTCGCAAGAGGGTGCGGCTGGGGAGGTCCTCCAGCGGTGGCAGGTGGTCCCGGTGGAAGGTATTGAGACATCAATGCCGTGCGCACGAACGTCAAAGCATGGAACAGTGAAAACACAAAGTAGGGAATCAACGCGACTGTGCAACACGACAGCTCAGTAATAGCGCTCGCCGCCTCACGAGTGTGGCACTCACTGGCAACCGGCTTGGAGCTCCACCAGAAAAACGCGAGCACCAAGTATTGTACATTCTACGCATCCGTCTCAGCGTAGCCCCCTTTCAAGTCTGCGGACGCACCTCGTCCGTAACTGCCTTTTGCACCAGCGCCAGGTTAAGTCGCTGAGTCTAGAGGACCAAGGCGTGAAAACCAACACGTGTCAGACAGCACCCGTTCTTACCCTGAATGATTTACTGCGAACACGCGGAAATTGTCAGTATCATGCCACGCCACCACCACGCACAACGGGCGCTACTCACTAGCACACAATCGCATAGCTAACAAGTGCACCCAAGAAACTCACTGCAGATACCAGTCAGGCCTCACTCCGGCAATCTGAGCGAGAGCATGACGTACCTTTGTACCACCACGCAGAGACGGTCGTAAAGGTGATACACGCAATAAAGTATCGCAGCGCTGCTACCAGGAGCAAGAAATGGCCACCTGCCCATACATAGTGCTGTACCCGCAACCCATACAAAGCAGGTAGACAGAGATCACGTCAGTGGGGGCCATAGAGAAAAAAAGAGGGGATGGAGACCACCTGAGTCGTCGCTGTGAATGCTGCTGTATGCATTGGATCAGTGCAAGATAGACAAGATAGAAAATTTGCTGCAGGGCTGATGCACAAGCTGGCTTAAAGTGTTGGAACCGAGCCTTTTCCTGCTGGTGACTTTAGGGCAGGTGTACACGTAACGCAGTACTACTCGTCACCGACTCCGCTGCTGTCCCGACGCTTTCGCCTTCTTCCGTTCCTTGCCTCTCCTGTACATCTCCTTTCTAACCGCCTTCTTCCCCGTCCTCTCCACCCGGCGGACATCTCTCCGCGAAACAACCACATCCTCACCACTCTCCGCGCCCTCCCCAAGGGGTATGTCCTCCCACACCTCTTCCTCCTCGTTCCGCCGTCGCTTCTTCCCCGTGCTCGATTTCCCGCTTCCGCCCCCGATGTTTACGTTCACACGAGGTGGGACGGCGAAGCCAAACGACTTTCCGACCTTGGCAAGATCCAGGGCATTGATGTCAAATATCTTCTTGAGCGAATAAGACGCATATGCCTGAAGATAAGATCTGAAACCGTCTCTGGCAGACTGATGCAAGAAGTAGTTCTTTTGCAGTAGTTTTTCCAACTAGATTTCGTCCAGTATTAAAACCAACCCTGTCGGTGATGCTGTCGCGACACACCTGAGTCTGCACATTCGCGATCCGGTCCGCCGGAAAGGTATACTCATTAAGGGGAACTTTTGCATCCTTCAAGTACCGCAGAAAGCCCAACTCGCTCTCCAATAGGAACAATAGACTCTTCCCGACTTTCCCTGCTCGTGCGGTACGTCCGACACGGTGTATGTAGTCTCTTGGATCGTCTGGGGGATCGTACTGGATAATCCAATCTACACGAGGGATATCCAGCCCACGAGCGGCAACATCGGTACAGAGTAGGATGCCAGATTCTGCATTGATGAACTCGAAGAAGGTGTTGGTGCGCTTCTGTTGTTTTTGTTTGCCCTATATCATCGGTCAACTAGAAGCCCATAATGTGTGCCAAAAGTAGCATACGTGGAGGTCCAGTACCGGGACATCAATGTAGTTCAGCAGTTCTCCGTGGTATTTCACGGAATTACAGCTAGAGAAGAAGACGATGGTTTTCTTCTTCAAGTTCTTTTTGAGAAAGGTGAAAAGAAGGAGGAAACGGCGGTCAGAAGGGCACACGACATAGCCCTGCGACAGCGTCGATACGGTACTCGTCTCCTCTTCCTTGTCCACGTCGACATGTAGAGGGCCAGGGCGTAGTGATATACGAGCGAGGTCCTGGACCTTTGTGGTTTGCGTCGCGGAGAAAAGCATAGATTGCCGACCGTCTGTCAAGAACGTTAATCAGACCACAACTCGAGGGATACCGACGTGCAATACCATTCGGAAGAATCGCAATAATTTTCTTCATCTCCTCCTCGAAACCGATCTCCAATATCCGATCAGCTTCATCGATAACGAGCGCTTTTAAGTTGCGGAAAACAAAGCCTTTAGTATTCTGCTGTTATGAGTACTCGTCGGTGAACGTAGTTTAGCGGCTCTTGCTTACTTCGAGATGATCGAGTAGCCGACCTGGCGTTGCTACGAGCAAATTGACGCCCTTCTCAAGCTTTTCTGCCTCTGCTCTCCGATTTGCACCACCAATGACAATGCCGAACGTCTGTGAGTGATAGATCATCAAGTCTTTTGCAACGCCGAATATTTGCAACGCAAGCTCCCGCGTGGGGGAGACGATAATGATACCAGTTCCTATGAACAGAGTGGAATATGAATATAGGACTCTCATACAAGCCGACAGTGGATGCTCACCATTTCTTGGCTTGAATTTCATCCGATGGAGCAGTTCCACCGCAGGAATCAAGAAGGCGAGTGTCTTTCCTGAACCAGTTCGTGCAGCACCAAGGACATCTTTCCCCGCCAAGAGAGGAGGAATGGCTTTAGCTTGTACGGGTGTCATGGTCTTGAATCCCATGTCTGCCAGAGCTTTGTTCGTCTGTTCTGAGAGTTCGAGCGAGGAGAATGGTTCTTGGCCGACAACATTTTCCTGAGGAGCTGTTGAAGGTGCAGCAAGCGTGTCTTCCGTCATTGAGGTCGTCGAAAACCAGCGGCTAGCATACTCAGAGTCAATATCCCTTATCGAGCAGTCGTCGGCAACCTCCGTTTGCCCTCTCTATGGTTCAGTCGAGTGAGTACCCAAATGTCTACACATGCCCAGTAGAGTTCTAGTATCTCATCTTGTAGCTCGCGACATAAAAGTGCTCCCCTACGCATTTTCAGTCTGTTTTGCTCTAGGACTGGGGTTCTATCTTGGGGCGCGTTTCGGCGCAAAGAACCTGCCTCTGGCCTCACCACTGTCAAAGGCCAAGGCAGAACCCAAGTCCGAACCAGAGGAGAGCGATGATGAAGATGAAAACTTGGCCGACGGTGATCTTTCATCCGTCAAACCACGGATGATGGAACAGTGCAAGCTTGTAAGCGTTAGTCGGTTCTTGGTCGAGAGTTGCTCTTATGGCGAGGTACAATATCCAGGTGTTGATTGTGCGCACAGATTTGAAGATGAGTCAAGGAAAGATTGCGGCGCAGTACGTGACTGTTTCTTATGCGTCCACATAGCTCTGAGTCGCTCAGGTGTGGGTATGTCACGCATCTTGGTCGAGAGGTTATTGTGTTGGACGTATGATTTTCCAGCCATGCCACCTTGGCATGTTACAAGGCACTCATGAAAACAAACCCAAAGGTAAGTTGACCAGTGCGAGTCTGTCTCAGACACACTCCAAGACACGTTTAGCTTGTACAACACTGGGAACGAACGGGGTATGTTTGGTCAACTTGCCTGGCTCCCTTGATAACAAATTTGAGCAGACAAGCAAAAATCGCCCTTAGAGGATCGTCTGAGGAAGAGCTACTAGAGCTAGAGGCGATCGCGAAGAGTCTTAATCTATGTGCTCGGTCGATACTTGATGCGTATGCTGTATTTTGACGGTGGTATTCGTCTGTTGATGATGGTGTACTCTTCCAGTGGGCGTACACAAATTGCGGCAGGATCTCGTACAGTACTTGGGATTGGTCCTGGTAGGTTTACCCCCTTGCGACCCCATACTTATCCCTGATGAATACCTCCGCAGCACCAGTAGAACTTGTAAATCAAGTTACTGGTCACCTCAAGCTGTTGTGAATGCCAGGAGATACATGTGCTTGCTGGATATACCGTCAAATACATTCCCTTGCAACAAGCATGTGAATAGTCTATGTGCATGATGTCTGCAAAGTAGGTCTAGGATGTGAGGATCTTGATCCCATTTTGTCCGGCGTCGCTGTCTAACCAACCAACCCCGAGCCGTTTCCACTGGATGCTGCACCACCCTTCCCGGCGTTGTCTGGTGGACTGACGTCAATCCAGTTCGACGCGCGTATGGGATATACACACCTGAACCCAGTTCGATGAGTGCAGGATTGTTATCAACTACTGAGCCTCCGGGCGCCTCGCCACCAGCCCCCGAGAACCCGCTACCTACGGGAACCTTACTAGTGGAGTTGGTGCCTCCGATGGCGCTGAGCAACGCGGCTCCGCTGGATGCTC
>QFEL01010888.1:0-10656 GCA_003316195.1 Neoboletus brunneissimus
CGACTTCGGTAGGTAGGGCTATAGATAAACGGCGTCACATCCATTCCAAAAAGTGTACCCTTTTTGTTTTATTTTCGGCGGGCATCACTCACTTTTCCGTCCGGAGAACAATCAAAGGCTTTACGCAAAATGTACTTGGATAATGTGAGTCCTCGGTCTTGGGGGGAGTCAAGGGTCCACTGACCTTTTCCATCTTCGGACGACCATCTGCATCGACTCCTTGCGAAGAGCCCTTTGAAAACAACTTCTCTTTCGAGTCAATGTTCATCGCAACATCCAGGAACGCCTTGTCAAGGAAAGGTACACGCGCTTCGAGTCCCCATGCCATAGTCGACCTACGAGACCGTCGGTATATGCGGGTCAACAAGCAAGGAACGGAAAGCTGCTCACTTGTTGGCACGGAGACAATCCGCTGTGTGGAGGTTTTTGACTCGGCGTACACATTCCTGGTAGAACGACTTGCTGTCGGGCGCGGCGTGGAAATACAAGTATCCTGCAAGCGGAAGACGGATGAGCTTGTCAAAAGTATGCATCCTCTCGCTAGGCACTCGTTCCGTACCTCCAAAGATTTCATCGCTACCCTCCCCGCTTAACACCATTTTGACACCCATAGCCTTGATCTTGCGACTGAGAAGGTACATGGGCGTGCTTGCCCGAACGGTCGTCACGTCGTAGGTCTCGAGATGGTAAATGACGTCTGGAATTGCATCTAGTCCTTCCTGCACGGTAAAAACGAATCCGTGGTGAATGGTACCCAGAAAGTGTGCCGCTTTCCGTGCCGCTAAAAGGTCGGGAGAGTTTTCCAAACCAATCGAGAATGAGTGCAGCTGGGGCCAAGTGGCAAGCATCGCTGTTCGGCCAATTGGTTAGCACCAGCCCATTCCTGGATAGCTCCGACTCTTCACCTCGTTCGCTCAGCTCGTCCCATCCCGGCGTTGGGGGGCCACTAGTAGCTTCAGCTAGCTTGCGCTTACGAGCCTCGAATTGTGCTTGTGCGACCTTTTCTGTCTCTCGCGCAGCAATGGCAGCGATCAAGCTGCTGTCCAAGCCGCCACTTAGCAGGACACCGTAAGGCACCTCAGACATCAACCGTTTCCGGACGGCCGCCTCGAGCGTCTCACGGATCAAGGTGTAGTCTACCGACGTGGTAGGGGCAAGCACGTTCTCTTGGTCGCCGTCGAACCACGAAGGCTGATAGTAACGCGTGGTGGAGTTGTCTCGACTGTCAAACACGTGACCAGGAGGAAAGGATATGATTTTGTCGCATTCATCCATGAGGGCTTTGAGTTCGGACGCGAAATAGGTTACCCCAGGTCGTTTGGAACTCCATCCCTGATAAAGAGTGGTGATGCCGACGGGATCGCGGGCAGCGATGATCCTAGACGGCGTCACGGACTCATCCAACAAGACAAAGGCAAACATTCCATCGAGGAATGCAGGGACGTTCTTGTCATGTTTCTTGTACTAGTAGATCAAGTACATAAGCCGAGTAACGAATAGAGAGCGCGATCGACCGACGTACCAGGGGTAAAATGACCTCGCAATCGGAATGGGTCTTGAATTTGACGCCTGAAGCAAGGCTCGTGCGAAGTGAAAATTGGTTGTAGATTTCACCGTTCACGGTGAGGATGACCTTGCCGTCTTCGCTCACGAGGGGTTGAGCACCAGTATCTGTACACGTGTTAGATCCCCTCCTTTTCGTAACGAAACCGAATACAAACCAACTCCAACGATGGCGAGACGTTCATGACAGAGTATGGTATCCTTGCCGACATAACACCCTGACCAGTCTGGACCACGATGGCGGAGACGTTTTGATAAACCGATGACACGGGCGCGATCTGTGACTGGCCTTTCGAGGCCATGTACTGCAAGGATTCCACACATGCTCCAAGCTCGAGTTTAAGATGCAAGGCTGGTCTTGACAGACGTGTCGCGCGAGTCATGCCTTTTAATTGACGTGAAAATATGACTCGTGTGGATAAGGTTATGTACGATTCCCTATCTGCAATAGCCGCGCTATCACAACGTTTGCTAGTTTTCTCAAGATTGGATATTCGCCGTGGATGTCTTAACTTGAAGTCAAGTAGTCCCGATGCTAATGCAGTTTGCATGATCAACGCAAAGCGAGTTCTAATCGCACCAGGAACGTCTTGGATCTTATCTATGGCCCTACGCTCTGGACAGACTTGACACTGGAACCATGGCTCGTGGCAAGTCAGTGTAATTTCCGCGTGCCTGATTCACGACAACGTCCTTTCCTCCTCATTGCCGTACAAAGCAGCCAGAGAGCAAATTCCGCATGCTTTCAAGGTTTGCAGTGTTTTGACTAGCATCGGCAGATGCTGGAGCTAACACTCTCAATACCACCTCATACGCCACATACTCCATGGTACTAAAAAATAGAGTGGTAAGTTTCTATTTCCTGCCACTTCGTGCGTTTTTGGCCTCAGTGCAGCTTCCCGCTCCGAGAGCATCTTCACACAAACTTGCCAAGTTGAATGAACCCGGTGACCTTCTTCTTTATGCAGGCGTACTGTGGTGTGCGACTTTGTCAGCTTCTGCTGGTATATCGAATTCTCCGGAGTAAGTCAACATTGCATAGATCTCATTCCTTACATCCATACGAACTCGAAGGAAAGTGATACTGGTGCTCCTTCATGAGTGTCAGCTCACACATAATATTCCATCGGGCGGCTCAGTCAACACATGTTCTTCGTCTGCTATTCAGGTCATCTGGTGTTGCCTATTGGTGCATTCAGGCCGCTAACCCTCCGTCGTCTCCACTGGACACGAACCACAAGGGAAGTACACCCATGTTCCACGGTGCTTCAGTAGACTTTCGTTTGTATAATCTAGGTCCATGCGATGCCTCCCCTCCGCTGAAAAGTGGCATGCCAACAGTTACCACTATATGACTTATTAAATGCAAGATTTTTTGAACATGGCACGCCCCGCGTGCCTCGTGTACTATCGAGCTTATTCCAAGTGTTTCCTAGAATCCAGAGCTTGTGAGTGTTGATCGCGGAAGGAGTATTGGTGACCTTGCGTACAACGCGATCCCTGGAGGCCTGGCAGTCCACCACAAGTCCATCATATTCGCTGCTTCAGTCCCTCTATCGTGTGCTGCGGTCTCGTCGTATTTATTGCTTTAGTCAATCCATCGTATACTTGCGTCCCATACCAGTGTACAATTTCGGTCGAAAGCAAAAAGTCCAATGGAATACCTGAGGAACATAGGAGTACCGTTGATAGGAGTCTACTAGTAATTATTGTGGGAGAAGTGTGACGCGACGCGACTATGCAGTCATAGTCGCGTCCTACTCAGCGACCATGACCGTCCACTCAAACGATGTCCAGCGTCTGTTCCTCCAAGCAGTCTTTTCTCGCGGAATTCTTTCTGTCAAGCACGCACAAGTCCTCTGGGAGAAATGCATAGACGCGGTCAAAGGTTGGATTAAAACCTTGGCGAGTTACCCCATATGACTGACCTCTTGCCCCAAAGCTGCCGATCCCTCGCTCAGCATACGGTTTGACGACAGCAGAAAAGCATGGGACAAATTTGTCTCTAACATCAACACTGCTCTTAATCCCCTTGATCTCGAATTTCGTCATTTGACGGACGAGCAAACCGGGAACGAGATGTACGCCGTGGTGCGTGACCCATCTGTATCGAACACTTTCCTTGTGCGTACTTACCGGTTGTTCTTACAAAAGGTGAATACAAAAGATGACGAGGTTTCCCAGATGGCCACGGACTACACGCCCCTCGAGATTGCTTACTTCAAGGCAGTCGTACGTTGATCCAGCTAGAACACGGACAAGGTGACCGGTCGTCTGACCGGACCATGGCAGGTCGAACAAATCATGCTCGCACCGCATGAGGCGTACTCTGTGTCGTCACTCGCTGCCCTCCGTGAAGTATCCTCACTCAAATCAAACATGACCAAGTCTCAGGCCGAGGCCGTCCTGGGCAGTCTCGTAGCAAAGGGATGGCTACTGAAGAGCAAGTTGAGCGACCCCTGTATTCTATCCTTCTTTCTTGCTCAACCCCCTTCAGACGCGCACGCTACTCACTCTCGACGCGTGCGCTTCTCGAACTCTTATCCTACCTCAAGTCAAATTATCCCGAAGAGTGTATGGAATGCACGATTTGCATGGAGGTAGGGGGTTCTTGCCTTGGGTTCACCCGACTTCCGCATTCATCGTTTCTAGATCATCACACGTGGTGCCGGTTGTAATACTCCAAACTGCAAAACAAGGATCCATTATCATTGCTTTAGAAAGCTTCGCGCCCGTCGCGCGCAGTGTCCTACCTGTGGGACGGACTGGCCACAAGATGCAAAGAACCTCAGGCCTGTAGGCGAAGCTGCTGCCAAAGATGGTCAAGATGAAGGCCGGCGTACACGTAGGAAGAGCACGATGGCGAGTGACGAGGATGAGAACGAGGATGAGGATGAGACAAGGATGGACGAAGATGAGCCAGAGCCATCTCAGCCCAGGCAATCTCAGCGACGTGGTAAAAAAAAGGCCGTCGCAATGGATGTTGACGAGGACGACGAAGATGTTGACGAGGCTCCCCGTCAGTCTCAAGCCAACACGCGCCGGCGTTCCGCAAGGATGGGTTAACACCGGTGGGATCTTATGTGTGGTCCTTCCATCCCACCAGCACTGAACGTTCTCTATGGGCCAGACGAACATTTACCGTAATAAACAAGTATTGTAGTATTACTCGTCTATTGACATGACTCGCAGGGATCCGCAACGCGGCCCTCATCCTGCCCTGTCCCGAGCGAGGGATCCACAAACCCAAACTTTCCCTTCCCCCAGACTTGTATACGTCGTTTCTCTCTCTGGCCCTCACCGAATTGTTCATTCCATTTACGTAAGTCCGCCAAAGAACCCAAAGATTCAGAGTTCGAAGGTGTGATCTCTTTAAGCGCTTTGGTAAAGTGTCTGAGGTAGATGGTCCGTGAATGGGCCATGAATGGATCCGAGGCAGAAGCATCTGAGTCATCTGTTGGGGTGTCCTGCGTAGAGGCTTCTGGTGATGATCTCCATGGCACGCTGATTCCTTCTTTGACTGCATCAAGAGCAGCAGAGACACACAAGTCTACAGGACTCCAATGTTAGAAAGACACCTTGACAACCAAAAATCCAAACGCACGTTTCAAATCCGATCCCGAAAAGCTTTCGGTCTGTTTAGCCAATGTCTTCACATCGACATCCAACGCCAACCTCTCGTCCCGCAGCAGAATACGCAGAATGCCTGGAACAACATTAGGATGTCTTTTGTTACAAGGCAACACCAAAACACTACTCACCCTCCCTTTCCTTCTCCCTAGGCAGGTCCACCAGTAACCTTCGCGGCAATCTCCGCAATACTGCATCATCGAGATCAAAAGGCCTGTTGGTAGCGCCGATAACCACGACTCTCTCCTCTACGCCGGATTGACTCTTCAGTCCGTCCATCTCTTGCATAAACTCAGTGATGACCCCGCGATGCGCCATGGCACCACCCGAGTCACGAGCAGATGATCGAGCCCCGAAAAGTGCATCGATTTCATCGAGGAACACGACACAAGGGGACAGGCGGCGAGCAAGGCTAAAGACTGCTTTGACGAGTTTCTCACCTTCGCCGACGTACTGAGTTAAGCCGGGGACATCAGATATGAGGAGGCAGAGCTACAAGGAGGGAGGCATACCATGTCCATAACGTCAGACGGTGAGATCATCAACATCCTACAGCCAGCCTCCTTCGCGAGAGCCCGTACTACGAGGGTCTTACCAGTTCCCGGAGGTCCAAACAGAAGACATCCAGTCATGGCATGTTCTTTCAGGATGCCCATTTGAAATGCTGCAGGATAAAGAAGCGGGAGTGAAACCAGAGTCCTTACAGAGTCAATCGTATGCGAAGGAAGATGAACCTGCGCAAAAGTTGTCGAGAGAGTAGCTAGTTAAGTTGCATCAGTGTTCACGCATGCGTGCACCATTGGATCCAATGAACGCAACTTACCAGGATCGACGATGCAACCCAATAGCCGTTTTTCATGAGGATCAAGATCTTCGTCTTGCTTGATTTTTTCCACTACCTCATCTATTAGTCTACCTTCTTCGCCATCCTCGAACTCAAGCGCATCTAATTCGTCCTCGGTGGCATCGTCTGGTCGGCTCTCGCGAGGAACACGGACACGTGCATCTTTTGACCAGGCCCGACGGAGATGGCGCGAAGAGCGTTGCGCTGCCCATGCGCGGTGTATCGCGGTCCAAGATACGGAGGTCGGTTCGAGGGTTGCGCCAAGCGTCTTGGATGCCGTGGAGGGAGATACGGCAGGGGAGATAATGGAAGAGGAGACGACACTTCCAACCGCGCGATCTGCAATCTGACGTATCGAAGACCAAGGCTCGACACGCGTGCTCCAGTCTTCCCACATCTCGTGTTCCTCGGGGTATTGTGGGCCAGTTGACGAAGGAGCGTCAACGCCGGGTTGGTCTTCCGCGTCAGTAGAGGATCCAACGATCTCCGCGTCTGCTTCGAGCTCACCGTAATTTGGCATCGAATCCTTCGCGATTTGGTTGATTTCTGCACCAGCGCCTACCCCCTCAATCGATGTGCTGCCAACGACACCTTCCGCATCAGCCTCTAACACGCCTCCGATTCCCCCAACACCTAATCGCATAGCCAACTCGTTTACTTCCCTCCGTCGAGTCATCCTACACTTCCTTTCCGCACCTTGATCCCGTGAACTGGGAAGTATGACGGAGGCCCGGAAGAACTTTCCTAGAGCGCCACTTCCTGGATTACCATCCTCAGGGTTGCCTTGCCCACTCCCAAGCATGTCCAGGAAGGGAGGCGAGCCCCCTCCCAATAGAAGAATTGGCGGGCGTGGAGCATCAAAATCGGCTGAAGGGTATGGAGGAGCCGGTTGACCAATCGCTTGAGAAGACCCGTTGACTCCACTGCTGCTGAGGAGAGAGTAACCTGGAGGAGAGGAGGCAAAGAGTCGTGGGACATCCTCGAGGAGTGCAGCATCCCCGTTCCTTTCCCACCGCCGAAGACGCTCTCGAAGACGTCTTTCACGCGCCCGCGTTGCATAATCATCCTCGCCCCATTCGGAAGGCTGTAAATACGTCGCGCTAGTGCTGGGACTTGTGCTAGAAGTGGATATTCCAGGACCGGAGCGAGCAGTATGTCTCCGGCGGTTACCGACTGAACCCACGCTGGATGGTGCCTGTGCTCCGACGGACATCGGGAACGGCCCGGGGAAAGCTGACAGGACGAATGAAGATGGCCCGACAAGTGGTGGTGTCACACCACACACGATCGTCATTGGACATGCGACAGGGGATGAAGGACGCGCAATCGGACCTGTCCTACGGGCACGTACTGCACTGAGGAGGTGTGGGTACCAAGTAGGTGCCGTAGGCGCAAGGGTGGGGTAGTCGCGGATATAGACAATGCGGGGGCGGATGCGTTGAGGCTGTGATGATTCGGAAGATGAAGGGGAGGGTATGTTAACGAGCTCATCGAAAAAGGCTTTGATTCGACTTGGGGTTGGGGATGAACGAGAAGGGGTAAAGACTGACGAGGGACGTCCACGAGACGCGGCGACTGGGGCTAGGACATGGAGTGTCATCTGAGAAACCCCCGCCGGAGAAAAGAAACCGGGTCCGGGGTCTTCCTCTTCTTCGGTGACGGAAGAAATGGGGCGAGAGGGAGGAGGGGCAGGATGGTAGTGAAGAGGGTTTCTAGGCAGCTGGACGGCATTAGCTGCTGCAGGGCAGAGGTTAGCACGTAGACGGAACAGATGGTGCTGATGACTGCACCTTTTCCAAAATGGCCCCATTCACCTGCAGCGAGGTGAACAGAATCGATCACGAGAACCTCGGCGCCGGTTCTACGAGCCAATTCGCGGACGGTCTCATCGAGAACGTATTCACCACCCTCCACGGGGCAGTACAAGGCAAGGGTTGGTTCTATGGGAGGACCTGCAGGAGAGGAATACGCAGCACGGTGTTGTGTCTGGGGATGAAGGGTGATGTGCAAGTTGGTAAGAGCTTCTTCGAGGAGCTCCGGTGGGGGCAACGCGCTCGGGTTTGGAGGTGAGTCGGGGAGCCATAATATATCGAGCCCAGGAGGCAGGTGGGGTCTATCGTCGGTGTCCTTGGGCAGAGAGAGACAAGGTATGACAGACGCTCTCTGTCTGCGGGGTGGTTTCTCCGGCGCAGGATCTGTGGGAGGATCTGCCTCTGGGGGGGAGTCTGAGACGGCGAGTAGAGTTTGGTCGCTGTGCTGCTCGTCGATGACTGGCTGCGACGATGCGAGGCGCTTGTGCACCCTCGATGACGGCCGGTCGGGCTGGGTGTTGCTCACGTTGGACTCCTTCGGTGACTTGGTGCGTGCGAGCGTCGGTGGGTTGGGGCAGGTGGTGGGTCTCCGGGAAGCCTTGAGGACTGTCCTGGCGAGCTGCGACGACCTGCGCATGAGAACGAAACGTGCCGGTGCTGGTCAAGATGTCGCGCGACGAGCTCGCTGTGCGTGCCAGCGCGGAGCTTGCTGTTTTTCTTCGGTCCGTCAATTTCTCACGGCCACCTCCTCTGTGACACAGTGTCTGCGCACGTCGTCTCTAGCGCTCTCAACGCAGTCCTCGACACCGCGTCTCCGCCATGGGTCGCGACAGACTCGCAGCGCTCAGGGTGTGTCCCGTATCTAGGCGCAAGCGCCCTCGGCATGCCGCTCACACCTTCCGCAGGCTCAGAGGCAGACCGATGCCCAGCAGGCCCCAATCGAAATGCAGCGCGTCCCTCCGCAGCCCAGCAATAGCACCCTGAATGGCTCGTATCTACCTTCGCCTCAGGATACGTCTTCCATGTCTGCATTTTATGCCGAGGTGCGCTCTCTTCCACTATTGCCACGTCCGTCGTGCAGACCTCGACCTCCAGACCACCTCCATCGAAGAATCCATCGTCGAGTTCAACGCAAACGTCACCGCTATTGCGGATTTGCACGCACGCTCTCTGAATGCACTCTCCGAGCAGGACTCTGCAGCCAACCATTCACGACTTGCCGAACTCACAGAGTCTACTCGTGCGCTCAGCAACGCACTCTCAAAACGTATCAAGGCCCTGAAAGCCCAACCAGGAGGTGCCAGTAAGCAGGACGCCGAGATGAGGAAGAACAGAGTGCGTCTGCGTCACCCAAATCGCAATGGTGTCATTGAAACGGGAAATCAACCTAGATCACACTAGTGCATGGAAAATTTGTCGAGACACTCCAGAGATACCAGAACGTCGAGCAGCAGTATCGGGTGAGGTACAAGGACCGCGTGGAAAGGCAGTTCAAGATTGGTGATTCCCATTTTCTTGACTTGGTGACCAGTCGCCTCAACCTGGTCCTTACATGTAGTTAAACCCGATGCAACTGCAGACGAGGTATCTGCTGTCGTGAATGATGCTCAGGGTAGCAGCAATGCAATCTTCCTCCAAGCTGTATGTGATCCATACGAATATTTACAATGACATACTGAATGGCCACTGCATAGGTTTCGTCTTCCAACCGCTATGGTGAATCAAGGCAAGCGTATCGCGAGGTCCAGGAGCGCCATCAAGACATTCAGCGAATTGAAGTCACCCTGGCAGAACTTGCGCAGTTATTCAACGATGTTTGTCCATCTTCTTACCCCGAACGTACACGTGCTGACCGTTCGGATTCAGATGGCCGTATTGATTTCCCAGCAAGACGAACAGATCACCTCCGTTGAGACCAAGGCTATCGATGTCGAAGAAGATACTAGGAAAGGGTAGGTCGTAGGATTTCGTCGTTAAACCGGTGCTAACCACGGGAAACTAGGGTCGCCGAGGTGGATATTGCGATAAAGCATGCAAGGGCCG
Source organism: Neoboletus brunneissimus (assembly GCA_003316195.1). Classification (NCBI taxonomy): domain Eukaryota; kingdom Fungi; phylum Basidiomycota; class Agaricomycetes; order Boletales; family Boletaceae; genus Neoboletus; species Neoboletus brunneissimus. The sequence goes on from QFEL01010888.1 coordinate 9,892, forward strand.
CTCGACGGAAGCGATGGATATGTTTCTTTATCACAATAATCGTGATTCTGGCTGCTGTCGGTATTGGAGTGGGGGTGTACTTTTCGCAGCACAAATCTTCTAGTTCTTCTAGTGGGGGCTAAAGGGGTGTGCTGGGTCTGCGTAGGAGTACTTGCCAGTATACTTTTTTCTTCTTTTCTTGTAATGATGTTTCCGGCTACATACCCCCAAGTGAAGTATAGTGTACTTAGCGACGTATCTAATATAAACGGACCCAGCTGACGTGATGTGCTTGTACTGTTTTTCATTGCGCACAACGCGTCATTTCCACTGCTCCCGTCGACGTCCCCAGCCCCATTCCCGACACAACGTTCGTCTTCACCGCCACCAACGATGAGCAGACACGGCAACGGCTCAGCGCACGACTCCCCCAGCACCCGCAAATCTCGCAGACGGGACTCTCTCCGACACGTCGATGCCAAAGTCGCCGTGGATTTGGCAACCGCCCAAACGTACTCTGAAAATGTCTTTCTGTTCATCCCCAACCTCATCGGTGAGAAGATCTTCCTCATCCTCGATTGCGGCCCCGTGCAGTCAGACCACCCTGCTGAGCCATGACCTGCCAACAGGCTACACACGAATCATTCTCGCCGGACTCTCACTTCATTTTATGAGTTATCATCCGAAATACTGCACCCTCGCATACTGCATATCATGCCTTCTCGATGCCGTGGATGGTCAAGCCGCCAGGGCGCTCGGGCAGACATCAAAGTTTGGTGCGGTGTT
>QFEL01010890.1:0-19771 GCA_003316195.1 Neoboletus brunneissimus
AACCCTCAAAAAGGAGCGGTTTTGTACAGTCAAAGTGGAAACGGGCGATGTTATACACCGCCTGCACCCAGACCTCTGCCACCCCTCTGCCACGCAACCCAAGATATTCCGCTCTGTCCGAGTGTTATATTTGACAAAAACATTCTTCACTTGCGTCCATCTCGTCCCAGTCGAATGCCTGATTTGAATTTCTCCTCCTTTAGCCCTTACGCGACTAGAAATTCGTACCCATGCACATTTCTACGAGCCCAGGACCCCCGGATCTTTCCAGGGGCCGCAGTCAACAACCGGTTTCAGCACGGTCGCCGCATATCACCGCACAGCACGCAGAGCTGTGCCAACACCTCTGATGAGCTACAACACTTGTCAGTCTTGCCCAGCCCCAAAACCCTTCAAGTATAGACTCCCAAGATATAACATACGCCCTGTGACACACAAACATTGTCCATTATTCGTGGTCCACGTAGTACTAGTACTGCCAGTCTGGTATCGATGAGCCACAAGTTGCCGAATTTGTGATCGCCAGCCGAATGCCATCAAACGGCCATTGCCAAGCGTCTGATTAATTGGTATCTCATGCCTGGCAAGCAAGATAAATGTTACAAATGAAACGTCTGCGGATGTCATAGGGTTTTCACGACGATGAGGATGGCGACTTGAGAAACCGCCAGTCCATGTCCTTCACAACTGTTAGCAAGATCATCGATGATAAGCTGGAAGGGGGTTTGAAATTGTATCCTTTGATGCAAGCCATCTCCGTTGGTTCGTCCATCCTGCCCAGTGACCACGGACATGCACTGTGAGCACAATGACGAAAAAGACAGTTACCCACTCTGGCTAGTAAATTGCTTGCAGGAGCTTCCGTTGTTCCGAGGATAGATTTGGGAGGGTGAGACCCCTACTATACTCTGCATACAGCAGGCAAGGACAACCTACACCTCTTCTCTAAAAATTCCTAGCGATGGAAGGACGAAAACCAGGCGAACTTCAAAATGGAGGGGATCTCTCACCTAACACCAGGGTGAAACGTGACTGATTCCTTCGAGTCTTTGTCTGTATAAAGGGGACTATGACTGAGGGATGTGCAAACTTTCCCTCGTGTCATAGATCAACATTTCAGGTCCCCAAGCAGCGTTGCCAACGGATGTTGTGATTGAACCACATAAGGTATTGATATTGTATTGATCAATCGGTTCGAGGTCCATATACTACGACACAACGCTGTTCGAACGCTTTCACCATGAGCTTCGAAACCTGCCCGAAAAACGTCGAAGAGACAGTGGCATGCATTGGGTTCGCGAATGCGAAGGCAAGGTCCAGAGTGACTAATGTTGGCCCTCGGTCAGGGAAAGTTCGAAAATTGCTTGCAGAAATCTCTTGTGGGTGTGGCGTAGGAAGTTGAGAAGAGAAGGGAGATACTGGCTGCAGGCGCCAAACCGTGGTCAAGGTTTTGAACAATGGACTTGAAGACGAGGCTACTGCCTGGCATCTGAAGTGTCAGCAGTTTGTCACACGAGATACAAGCAGAAGGGTTATACCTCCACAGATTCATGAGGCTTGCATGTCACATTACTGATATAGCTTTCCTTGAATGCGAGGAAGCCTACTGTAAGCTCAGCTTCCATCACCGTTATTCCGTTCTGCCACGCCTTGCTTTTGAGGATTCTCGAACCAGTACAGTATGGCACGAAATTTGAATATGATTCTACGTTCGCAATGATGTTGTACAGTTCACTGCGCTGGTATCTGCGTGAACCAATGCGGGTGAGTGATATATTACTGTTGATGTATGGTAACATACGGGAAGATTTTCCGTTCATGATAGCTTTGGGTTTCCGACCCGTTATGTGGAAGGGGATTCGTAGAAGAAAATTTGGCGAAGTTAAAGAATGCTCTCCGTCGCTGTGGACAGCGACAGATAGTGGGTGTAGCGCGTTGAAATGCTGTGAGCATTAATAACGACGCAGGTTTCCAATGCTACGCACAACTTATGCGGTGGTAAAGTCACGGTTGAAGTGACAGTATTGCTCCGAAATCCCCTAATCATGCATCATGATTCAACCTGGCACTTTGCCTCACGTACAAGTTGCAGGATTCTGAAACATAATCACAACCATGACCCCGTCACAGAAGGTGAACAGACGTCATGTCTGGGCCACGTGCAAGTCACTGGCTTGTTTCGTGGACGTGGAGTAGCTCACATGCTAATGCTAGAGCTGGCCATAGACATGAGATCAGGACCAAGATCTCAACTGCACGGATAATTGCAAAGTGAACTAAGGTAATTAGCACGATTGATCGCACATGACGTTGAAAGGTTAGTAGGATAGAGAATTAGGAATGTGTTCCCGGTGGTCATCTCCGTTTGTACCGAACGAGATCCTGGAACCTGATCACGGCAAAGAAATCCTGCCAAGAGAGTAGCTATAGCGTTGCAGGTGGTGCACTAAAGTCGAGCACCATCGCGCAGAGCAAAATGCGTCTGTACGATTAAAGCTCGGTGAAATGACATTCACTTGAATATACTTGACATTTTTAAGGACCAACAAAAGGATATCTCTCCGCACCGCAAATGAGAGGAAATGAAGCCATACTTATCCAGTAAACTCTACATTCTCGGTACAATCTCTTGCAATCTGCAATAGCTTAAATTAACGCCAATCCAGACTATACGCGAAGATCTTACATGTCCTTCATGTCCACATTTGTAGCAAGTTTTATTCTTGTTCAATCCTGAAGTAGGTGCCCCGTCCGCAAAAGTTGTACCCGGTGCAGCGAGGCAGTCCCTTGAAGTATTATCAAATCAACGCCCTCATAATCAGAACACCGGATGATTTCTACCTAGCCATATGGTTTGGACCTCCACAACGATAACATTTCACCGGAGGTAAAGTTGATGTATTTAAAGCACGTCCTGGGGGCGGCATACGTGATGCAAATCCAGCGCCCGCAACCCCGGTTGCTCCGCTGGGGCAATTGCGGGCGATGTGACCAAAACGTCCACAGTTCTGGGGCGATCGGTCGGCAGGTATTACGTTGTGAGAATTCAGGGCTCACTCACGTAGCATTTCTGATTTCCGCCTTGGACTCTCAAATTGGGACATTCGGCTTGAATGTGTCCTATGCCGCCACAGGAATAGCACTGCTTGGCTGCGACAGTCCGAGGCGAAGGACAAGCCGAGGATTCGTGTCCTGGTTGGCGGCAGTTGTAGCAAAGACGTTGCTCCGAGGAGCAGTTCTCAGCAATATGGCCCACTGCGTGATGTTCAGTCTTAAAAATGAAAAACACCTCATAAAAACCATTGTATACACTCACAGTTCCCACATTTGAAACATCCCTTCCGCGAAAACTGGTACGCCATATCTAGAGATCCTGACCAGGCCTGACGTCTAGATGTGAATTAACATCCTGGGGAGGAGAGGGGACGCGCGCGACGGACCTCTTCTTCCCACTTCCGACGGACCACTTAACCTCTCTTCCCACCTCCGTTTGACGAGGATGAAGATGTCGATGGATGGCTTCAACCCGCCAATGGTGATTGAATCCTGTTACCCGTCACAATTTCACCTGCCCTAAAGCAGACACCCTTTGACTGTGGCGTCGCCGATGTTGTGTTTGTGCGAAATGGATCTCTTCAGAGTATGAAATGCTCCGCAGTTTTGTGGGATGCCGCCGCGTTTTCAGCCCTGCTCCATGCAACATGGACATTGCCCACAAGGGCTTGAGTCCATCGTGCTTCATTCCAGCACTAAAATAACGATGCACCATTTCCGTCGCATTTCCGAGTAATCTCCAGTCCCATTTTGGCGTCTAACCATAGTAAGTATCTCGGGACTTCTACTCCCCCTTATCGATTCGTCATGCTGCCCCTCCACTTTTTGATCTGGCACAACATTTCGGTGCCCTTATAAAGCAAATGTAGCAGCCTTCTCTCTCTGGGACCCACAATCCCCCCCGAGGATCGTCATCGCGCAGGTAATTTATGCCGTATGCCTTACCACACTGGTGCTGACTTGGAGACGTTTCTGCTACGTATAAGTCCTGCCTCCCAGCGGGGAGCCGACCTTAGCGCGCTCGCGTCCATCGCGCTTCTTGTGAGGGTGCTGAGCGACTTCCCGTCAGGTTGGTATCTGCCACTCGGTCCTGTTATATCCTTTTCACAACTCGTCATACAGAACATCTTCTTTCGTGGACGCCGTTCCACATCCTCGCAACAAGTGTCGTAACGAGCGACCTCAGCACGGCTCAACGTATGGAAGGAGATTAAGTGTAATGATCCTCGGGCATAGGTATTCTCCCGTGCGGATTGCACTTGTATGTTTTCGTATGAGGCATGCATATGGATGGTCAAATTTGTTCGCTCTGCAGTGGTTATGTTTCACTTAGCCGATCCCCACGCGGGCTTCTACCCCATTTCTTTTCTCCTAGAATCACCTTTGTTACTCATCTGAATGTGATCTTCCCACTACTTTATAGTGATTTCTTCTTGGGGCAAGGGGCTTGAAATCTACTTCCCCGCGCGCCAAATGGCTCACTCGTGCCCCACTGGCGAACAACTCACTCGTGACCCTGAATGGCTTCCCCGTGCCCTTACTGTACCTACACGCATTTACCAGCTTCTGGGGAAATCGAGCGGTATAACACTACATAATTGCTATCCAAGCATCTCGACATTTTCCAAGTGCTGCACAAGTGCGAAATAAGCAAACTAATGGGCAACCAAGGGCTTCTCCATGATAGAGGACTACTTACCAAGTGGTTCTTTACTTTTTTAGAATTTACAGATATGCGTAATAAGTCGAAGCAAGTCACGCATAAGTTACGGTAAGCCTCGCTAAGCAAGCCGGAGATTTACTGACGCGGCCCGGCTCACTGTGGACATGACGCGTGTCCGCAAGAACGCTACAAGTGCAAGAGCCTATCTGCGAACGCGTGAATTCGCGTTGTTGTTTCGTTATTGTTTCTGTGCACTTTTCAGGTCTCTCGTTGGCCAGATTGACTCTAAGCGACTCCAAAAAGAGTGAACGTACCTGGACTTGCTAAACGGGGCATCATTCCGAAGTGTCGAATGGCTCGCTCAATCTGCTGATGCCGGCCGGCCCTTCCAAATTTGGTATGCCGCCCGTCGAAACTGGTGCTTCTTGAAACACGGTTGTCTGGCTTTCCATAACGTCACTCTGTCTTGCAGATCCGGGCCGTTACGAGTTTATCGGTTCAGTTACAATTGCTGTAAGTAATCCCAATCATAGATGTGTTTATATTGCGCCCTACAAAATACACCTACAAGGGGTACATTATATAAAAGGTTTTACCTGAAATCCGTAATAACTGTGATGGACCGACTGGCAAGCATTACGCCTTTTATCAGCCGTTGGCTGGGCTACCACTCTTCCCCTCCAAGGGCCCTACCGTCCTATCGTGTCGCCCTCTGGTCTTTCATCGCTGCATTTTGTGGGGTGTCCGTGATCCAGGCTGTATTCAGCGTGCATTATTTCGCACAACGGGCAGTCCCGCCAGTGATTGCCAGCTTTGTAAGAGTTGAATTTTGCTGCAGGCTTTTGTCGTATTCTTTACCAACACCGCGAACATTGTCGCAGGGTGCGTCGGCTGTGTTGATCTACGGCTCTGTCGATAGTCCTCTGGCACAACCCAGAGCGCTTATTGGCGGTCATTTCATTGGTGCATTGTTTGGTATCTGTATATCAAAAGCATTTCAACATCTGCTTCCCGAGGACTACATCGAGTTGCAGTGGCTGGCCGGGTCCCTCTCAGTTTCGCTCAGCCTCGTAGCTATGCAACTCACCAGAACGGTTCATCCTCCAGCTGGGGCAACAGCCCTCTTGGCAGCCGTCAATCAACAGGTGATCGATTTATCCTGGTATCTGCTCCCTGTCATCCTTCTTTCTACTGCTCTCGCTCTCATTGTCGGGCTTTTTGTCAACAATATACAACGCAGGTATCCTCTGTTTTGGCTCACGGTAAGTATACCACTTTCGACTGCGTGACTGGGAATTCTGAATATCCACAAGGACGGCAAAATCGATACCCCCATTGCCGAGGTAGACAAGGCCTAGGCAGTCGAGAAGGTACATTCTAGAAGTGGGTTTTGGTCAGTCTCTTGAGCCATCCCTTTCATCAAAACTTCCTACTCATGGAGCTTGCATCTCTTAGAGTATCTGATACCTAAATTACTAGAGTGCATGTAATGCCCACGGATAACATGCCTATTGCCTGAATCTACACTGTTTTACGAGCAGCACGAGGTTATTTTCTCCGTATCACCTAACCCTCAACCCACTGTGTTTCTTGAAGTCTACCTCACTTTCCCCTTTACCCAGGGTTGGAGCGTCAACCCTTTGGATAACAGTCAAGATTGTCGTCACTGCTAACCACTTCTGTTTCCCACACGTCATCCCCGTGCCTTGTGAACGGTGTGTGGCAGGTGTCCTTCCTTTGCGCCACGAAACTTGTTGCCCATAACCCAATTAGACGGTAGAAAAAGACTCCAGTTGGCGTTCTCCTGTGTTGTGTTTCCACTCTTTCATAGTCAGTGTCATGTCCCCGGTGAGTGGAGTGATCCAGCGTCGGCAATGGAACTTATTAAGTGACTGCCGAGCAGGTAAGAATTCCATCGCGAGAAGAGTATCTTCTCTTGGCCAAGGTTGCTGAAGAGGCGGAACGCTACGAAGGTGCTGTTTCCTTGTTCAACTTTGTAAGATGGACAATTGCGGACGCTCATTGTTGAAATCCAGACTTAGCAGCGCAAATGAAAGGTCTGATTCAGACCTATGGTGCATTGACTATCGAAGAACGCAACCTCCTCTCTGTCGCTTACAAGAACATCACGAATGCCCTCCGCAGTAGTTGGAGGATCATCGATTCTCTCGAGAAACTGGAATCAAGCCGAACCGCAGGACGCCACTCCAAACACCAGGTGCAGCTGATTAGCCAACAACGTAATCGTGTCGAGTATGAACTCGCCGAAGTTTGCAAAGACATCGTGAAGCTGCTTGATGATTGTTTGCTGTCAACAGCCGAACCCGGCGAGGAGACAGTATTTTATTACAAGATGTGAGAAAGACAGTGATATACTCACCCGCGAGTTTGTGCTCACTTCGTCTGTTCGTACAGGAAGGGCGATTACTTTCGTTATTTGGCCGAGTTCGCTCAGCAGAGTGACAGGAGCAACTATTCAGATCTCTCTCTTGCTGCGTACAAGTTTGCGTACAAGCATGCTTTGGCTAAGCTCGACGCTACACATCCCACGAGACTGGGTTTAGCATTGAACTTTGCAGTGTATTACCACGATGTCCGCAAAAGCCCAGAACGTGCGTGTCACCTAGGGAAGCATGCATTTGATGAGGCAGTCGCATGCTTGAATGAATCCTCATCGGTCCAAGTCATGCGAGACTCGATGATGATTTTGCAGCTGTTACGGGATGATTTGGTGATATGGTCCGGAGAAATGCAAAGAGGTAAGCCTTTCGTTGATTTGTCGTTTCGAAATCTGACACATTCTCAATCATGGAGCGGAACACTCTGTGGGCGGGTAGAGCGTAGCACCCTTTCATCTTTTAGCATTTGGAACAATCTTTGTTGTATCCCCAGCACTCTTTTGCAGGCCTGCTGTATACGTTATTTAAAAGAATTTTCTTGTATAAATACCGTGGCTGACATTAATCCCGCAGGCGCTGCGCGGACTGCTCGTCATATTGAGTCCTCTTCAGGACTGCTAGGCCTGGGCAAAGGTAGCGGCCACTAGGAGTGGGAAAGCCAACGTCGCGTCAGCGAAGACCTGAACAGATGAACAGATCAGTGTTGGGGTAAGGGCAACTTGAAGGAAGCGGTACTTTAACTGCCTCCGCATTTGCGCGAATTTTTCCCCATGAAACCGCTTCGTCCGGTCGAGCACCAGAATCCGATCCGTCAAATTCTTGTCCCGTATTCTGCAGTGAGCGATCAGCAAGCGTCAAGAACGTCGAATGCAAGTTCTAACGATGAAAACTGAGTAGTCCGCTCCGTTCCTCTGCGAAAGAGTCAACAAGTATCATCCAATTAAAAGACAAGACTTCTTACGATTAACATGGCGTTTGCGATTTGATGTTTACAAACTCCACCGCCGAGGATGATCATTCCCGCTTTTTTTGACTTACGAGATAGTTCGTTTAAGGCGCGGATATCACCCGCGATATCGACAATCAACCCCGGAGATCGGAAGGAATGGAAGTAAATCATGTCCCCTATTGAGCCGTCGGTAAGAGCTGGGCAGAAAACTGGAATGTCGTTCTGGAGTAATGTGGATCAGCCTTATTCGGAGAGAGCGAAGCAAGTTCGTCTAGATGCGTTGTATTCACTTTATACGCCCAGTAATACACAGATTCTTCGTTGTTAATTTCCTTTCCCAAACGGCGAATAAAGGCGCTGGGTGTCCATACTTGACCGGAAGCTTTCTGTTCTTCCAACATAACATGGAGAATGGGGATGAACCAATCCTCGAATTTGCAGTAGTTATCGTTCGGTACAACGAGATTCCCAACGCGGTTTAGACCTCTTTTTCGAAGATCTGCGCCATCCATATTGAAATCAGCTAGATACGTCTTGCCGAGGCACTTGATGAAATCCTCTTCGATTCCCCCCGCGGTCGTCACGATCGCTGAGACGTGTTTGTGCTTCACAAGGTACAATATGATCTCACGTAAACCGGAGGAGATGAGGTTTGAAGTGTAGCCAAGGAAGATGTTACAACGCGTTTGGGCTCTCACTTGAGGATCTGCATAATCATCCGATTCATCTGGTGGGACAGGCTCGTCTGAAAGACGCCATTTTCGCTGAGAGGAGCAGGATAAAATGTGGAGTTATATGCAGACAATGAGACGCGCACCATACGATTGACAATCTCGATGGCCTTCCCTAGATTGGTGGCTTGGAACCCAATCCTTTCGTAGCTGCTGAGAAGATCCTGGAGTGACAAGGACTTGTCAAAATCTGGCCCTTGCACCGATATTGCGGTTTCAGGAAGGGGTTCTGAACGTTTGAGTACTGCGGCTGCAGCCTCTGGGGGGATTTGGGAGTCCATGGAGTCTGAGCTAGTTAATGATATTAATGTACTTGGGATCAAGCGACAACGGCAAGTTCCGAGTGCCGCTGACTGCGCGGCAAGTACCAAGAAGTGTGTACTTCAAGACCCATCGGCGAACTGGTAACCGTTCACTACTCGCCGTAACACCGACCGGCACCTTCAAGTAACCCCATGGATCAAGAACGACCCACTATCGACGCGCACCCTGTCGAAATCTCGGGTGTGCAAAACGACGAACTCAAACCGGTCGCGCAGAGTGTCCAAATCCCCCTTGATCTACAACCACAGCCCACTCATTTCCAAACTCCTCTGTCAGAGAATCTTGGTCATGAGGGCGTTTCGGCAGACAGCAAAGATGCTTTGGAGCAAGCTAGTATCCCACAAATCAGTTTAACGCCCTCGCAAGCTGTCGCGAACGAAGCAGATCTCATAGCCACGTCAACTCAGCGTCCAACCGCCGACACCCCATCTCCCGTCCTTTCCAAGCCCGAGTCTGCAGTCCATGTCGAAGCATCACTCCATACAACCCGGTCTTCTATACCCGTCATCCCTATGCAGGTCGTGGAGTCCAATGGCCATACCGAGCCATCGCCCCAGACACCCTCTAGCACTGTCCATTCTCATCCACCCCATAAGCGCTCATTGACAATGTCCACGGGATACACTGTCTCTGTTGTTCTTATCTCGTCTGCATTGGAGACGATACTGTCCTCGAAGGAGGCAAAGCGCTCCCATCCACTGCGTGACAGCGCACAGAATGCTCTGGAAATGGTCAGAGCAGGAAAAGGAGGTGACAAGCCACGAGAAATTTTCGAGCCCCTTCGACTTGCCTGCGATACTAGAAGCGAAAAGCTCATGATTGCCAGCTTGGACTGCATCTCCAAGTTGATCTCATATTCCTTCTTCGCCGAGGAGAGTTCTGCTCCCTTACTTCCCTCCCCTCCCCCCTCCCCTGCATTGCAAGGTCGGCGGTCTATGTCCGGTTCGCAGTCAAACATACCCCAGCCATCGCTTGTTGACCTGGTCGTCCACACCATAACCGCGTGTCATGGTGAAACAACGCCAGAAACAGTTTCCCTACAGGTTGTCAAAGCCCTTCTCGCCTTGATCTTGTCTCCCACAATTTATGTTCATCACTCCTCCCTCCTGAAGGCTGTACGAACGGTGTACAATGTATTTCTTTTGAGCACGGACCCCGTGAACCAGATGGTCGCTCAAGGCGGGCTGACACAGATGGTGCACCATGTCTTTACACGGTGCAGAGCTGGAAAACCCGTGGAGTTGGATGAAGCGGTGGTACTCAGGTCTTCCGTCAGCTCCGAGCCATTGACATTGACGGATCATCATCACGTAACCTCAAAGACCGGAACTCAACCCTCGTCATTAGTTCCAGGGCCACTCATGTCCGACTTAGTCTACACGGAAAACATTGACACGGAAAACGCACATGAGGACAAGTTGTCTATTTCCCTCGAGGAGGGCTCTGTCCACCTGCCAGCGGAGCCAGTGACAACCCATCCACCGTTGGATGATCAAGGCCATGGCGAAGAAGGGTGAGCAATACCCTCAGAAACTTTTCTGTAATTGCTAACATGTCCGACTCGAAAAACGTGGTGCCAGTCCAATGCGCCACTCCTTGGATACCCGAGTGGAGGGTATACATACGCACGCAGAACTCTCCACTCAGGATATGTTTATCAAGGACGCGTTTTTAGTCTTCCGAGCTCTGTGCAAATTGACAATGAAGCCTTTGAATACTGAGAGGTTCGTAAGCGCCATGTTCAATCTCCTGTTAATCTCAAGTCAGTTTTAGCGAGCGCGATTTAAAATCGCATGCAATGCGGTCGAAGCTTCTTTCCCTCCACCTAGTGTTAACGGTTTTGAACTCGCACATGAGTCTTCTCGTTGATCCTTCAGCAGTCATCTACTCGAGTTCTTCCCACGAAGCAACAACATTCATACAAGCGATCAATCAATATCTTTGCTTGACCTTGAGCAGAAATGCTGTAAGCCCAGTTCCGCAGGTGTTTGATGTGAGCGTGGAGATTTTCTGGCGTGTGATGTCTGGTATGCGGACCAAGCTCAAGGTATGCATCCGAAGATCCACCATTTCATTTAGTTGATATTGTGTGATAACCAGAAAGAGATTGAAGTTCTTTTGCACGAGATCTTTATCCCCATTCTAGAAATGCGGACATCAACTCTTAAGCAGAAGGCTGTCATTCTCGCAATGTTGCTTAAGCTGTGCCAGGATCCACAAGCATTGGTGGAGTTGTACCTCAACTATGACTGTGATAGCGAGGCTGCGGATAACATTTACGAGCAGTAAGCCAATTTTGTGCCACACCTGTCTGCAACTGAGCAACCCGCCCAGCCTGATGAACATCATTTCCAAAGTTGCGACTTTGCCGTATAACACGTCACAGTCAAAGAATGCCGAGCCCGCTAGCCCGGTAGTCAATCCGCAGACTAGGGCACATGGCTCGTCATCCTACTCTTCTGGAGTGATATCAGTCTCAGGCACGATAGATACGTCCGCTATCGGTCTTTCGGAAGGCCAATTGCGGAGACAAGGGATTGAATGTCTTGTCTCTGTGCTTAGGTCGTTAGTGACTTGGGGCACGACTTCGGGAAAAACCCCGGCAGATCACAGCGGCGATTCTGGGGTTCGCAGTCAAACTGGAGAGGAGACAGGTCACGATTCTATGACTCCGGACCCGTCCCTCGACAGGTTGGCAACCTCAGCTGGAAGTGTCGAAGCACTCCGACAATCGACGCCCGACGCTGTGGATGACCCAACTAGGTTCGAGAATGCAAAGCAGAAGAAGACAACTCTGCTTGAAGGCATTAAGAAATTCAATTTCAAGCCGAAGCGTGTAAGTTAGCACTTGACAAGGACAAGATCGCTATCAATTTCGAGCTACGCAGGGTATCCAATTCCTTCAAGAAACCAGTTTCATCTCCAGTTCATCACCGCAAGATATTGCACGTTTCCTCCTGACTACTGATGGTTTAAGTAAAGCCATGATAGGAGAGTATCTGGGCGAGGGGTACGTGACACATGCACATTGATCCCATACCTCTCTGATTACTGTGTTTGAAGTGATGATGCCAATGTAGCCACCATGCATGCATTCGTTGATCTCCTTGACTTCCGAAATTTGAAGTTCATTGACGCCCTGCGACTCTTTCTACAAGCCTTTCGTCTTCCTGGAGAAGCCCAAAAGATAGATCGCTTCATGCTCAAATTTGCTGAAAGGTATATTGCGGGGAACACACAAACGCCCTTTAAGAATGCAGGTCGGTGTGTCCAGGATTCCTATTCATTGGATTTGACATCTAGTATGTGAGAATAGATACTGCTTATGTGCTCTCGTATTCTACGATCATGCTCAACACCGATGCTCACAACCCCCAGATCAAGAATCGTATGACCAAGTCCGACTTCATCCGAAATAATCGAGGAATCAACGATGGCGAAGACCTCCCGGAGGAATTCCTGTTCAGTATCTTTGATGAGATTCAACAGAATGAGATCCGAATGAAGGATGAGATGGATGCTGCTGTCAACCTCCCAAACGCAGGACCTGGTCTTGCTAATGTCCTCGCTAGCGTTGGCAGGGATCTTCAAAAGGAAGCGTATATGCTTCAATCCAGTAGCATAGCTAATAAAACGGAGGTTCGTCGGTTCCTTAACGCTATTTCGATTCTTTTTTTATACTTTATTATTAGGCTCTCTTCAAAACACTAATGCGCTCCCAGCGTCGATCCCGCGCTGGAGAACAATTTTTTAGCGCCTCCCACTTCGTCCATGTAAGGCCAATGTTCGAGGTCGCCTGGATACCCTTCCTCGCGGGGCTATCAGGGCCCCTCCAAAATACTGATGATTTGGAGGTCGTTGATTTGTGTCTGGACGGATTCAAGAATGCGATCCGTATAGTCTGTTTCTTTGACTTGGAGCTAGAGCGCAACGCTTTCGTAACAACCATGGCAAAATTCACTTTCCTCAGTAACTTGGGAGAGATGAAGACGAAGAATATGGATGCTATCAAGGCCCTTTTGGATGTCGCGGTAAGCGAGGGAAATAACTTGAAAGGGTCTTGGCGCGAGGTGTTATTATGTGTCAGTCAATTGGAACACATGCAACTAATAAGTAGCGGCCTCGAAGTTCCCGATTCCGGAAAGAAAGGGTCAGATGTCCTTGATAGAAAGGCGTATGTGTGCTGAATACTATTTCCAGTCGCCCCAAGAAACTGCCGAACGAAGACCTCGCGAACGAAAGCCGATCGACGCATATTACTGTGGCGGCTGATATGGTCTTCTCTTTAAGCCATCATCTTTCTGGGGTAGGTTCCCCACCCCTTGAAGGTTACAAGTATTCAAATTATCGCAGACTGCAATCGTTGACTTCGTCCATGCACTCTGCGACGTTTCTTGGGAGGAAATTCAATCTTCGGGCCTGTCACAGCATCCACGCCTCTTCAGCCTTCAAAAGCTAGTCGAAATATCCTACTACAACATGAATCGCATTCGACTAGAGTGGTCCAATCTCTGGGACATTTTAGGCGAACATTTCAATCAAGTATGCATCGCTTCAATGGTTGTGAATTTTCACTCATTGATCGGTAGGTCTGCTGTCACAGCAATCCTCACGTCGGATTTTTCGCTTTAGACTCCCTACGACAGCTATCTATGCGTTTCCTTGAGAAAGAAGAATTGCCACATTTTAAGTTTCAAAAAGACTTTCTAAAGCCTTTTGAACACACTATGATTCATAATCCCAATCCAGACATTCGAGATATGGTAAGGCTTCCTTGTCGTTTCTGAGTCGCACTAGTCCCATAGCGTTTCTTGGCAGGTCTTACAGTGCCTTCAGCAAATGATCCGAGCACGAGTTGAGAACATGCGATCGGGGTGGCGAACTATGTTCGGTGTTTTTTCTGCCGCTTCCAAAGTGCTCACAGGTATGAGTTTCTTGGGTTATGCACACCTCTCTGGGATTAAGATTTCCCAGAACGAATTGCAAACTCCGCGTTTGAGATAGTGAGCCGGCTAAACAAAGATCATTTTGCTGCAATCGTTCGCCACGGCTCCTTTGCAGACCTGACTGTCTGTATCACGGAATTTTGTAAAGTGAGCAAGTATCAGAAGCTCAGCCTGCTTGCTATCGCAATGCTTCGTGGTGTCATCCCAGTCATGCTCAGCTCTCCGGAATGCGCTCTCGGCCCCGAAGGACAGCCACCTAGTGAAGACGGGATGATACGGTTTTGGTTCCCGGTATTGTTTGGCTTCTACGATATTATTATGAACGGGGAAGATCTGGAAGTACGGCGATTGTGAGACTTTCGGCCTGGAGTTCCTAATCCCTGTTAGATTGATATCTCGCTTTCCAGGGCATTGGATTCACTGTTTACGACGTTGAAAACTCATGGGGACTCCTTCCCTATCGAATTCTGGGACACTGTTTGCCAAGAGCTCCTCTTCCCTATATTTGCTGTTCTCAAGTCGAGCCAAGACCTATCACGGTTTAGCACACAAGAGGACATGAGTGTCTGGCTATCGACAACCATGATCCAGGCACTCCGTGATCTTGTTGACCTTTATACGTTCTATTACGAAATCTTGGAGCGTTCTCTTGACGGGTTGTTGGATCTGTTGTGTGTCTGCATCTGTCAAGGTTGGTCCACGGCTTCTCCCCACACCTGTATCTTGATGGCAGTAACAGAAAATGATACACTCGCGCGCATTGGAACGTCGTGCCTGCAACAGTTTCTGGAGAACAATGCGACAAAGCTAAGTACCACGCGATGGGAGCGTGTAGCATCTACCTTCGTCAAACTCTTCCGGACAACTACACCTCATCAGCTGTTTGATGAGGCCTTGCGAGCGGAGATTGATGGTAGTGCCATTGATTTCGATACTTCTGGCAAGTGGCGTCCTTGTCGTTGCTTCGATGTGCGCTCACAACCAAGAGAAGTAGATTCTATTGGACAAGCCATTTTGCCTGCACCTCTTTCCCCCACGAGTGAACGCTCGCCGAGTGAGGCGAAGCCGTCGCTTAGCAGTCGTCGCCGGGTCTTCAAGCAAATCATTGTCAAATGTGTTCTCCAACTGCTTCTGATCGAGACTACCAACGACTTGCTTCGCAATGACGCTGTTTATAACACAATGCCTCCGGATCAACTACTCAGGTTGATGGGTGTACTGGATCATAGCTATCAATTCGCACGCATGTTCAATGACGACAAGGAACTTCGTACCGGGTTGTGGAAAGTTGGTGAGTCAGCTTTTGATTTGACATGTTTGCCAACCAAGCTAAGATCTGCCAAGGCTTTATGAAGCATCTGCCTAATCTCCTGAAACAGGAATCCAGCAGCGCATCAACCTTGGTGCATGTGCTACTTAGAATGTATTTTGATGAGCGGGCGGAACATCAGTCGACGAGGGCCCAAATAGCTGAAAGGCTTCTGCCGTAAGTCCCGTCATTGTGCGTTTGACGCGACTAGTGCTAATGGAATAATGCAGGCTTGGTTTAAACGTCTTATCGGATTACACTAAATTGCGAGCTGATACGCAAGCCAAGAACATCGCTGCTTGGACACCTGTCGTGACCGAGATTCTCGATGGCTTTTGTCGTTTCGACGATAAAACAGTAAGTCATACATCCGCTTCTTGTCTATATGCTGTTGATCGAGTGGCTAGTTCGTTAAATACCTCCCTGTCATCTACCCTTTGTGCACGGGTTTACTCGGACGCGACCTCGCCCCTGAAATAAGGCTCGGGTTGAAGAGGTATTTTGAACGAGTCGGGTATACTCATGGAATTATTGAATCATCATAAGGCCATTGTTACCTTGGACTTCCATCATCACTATATCTCTGTTTTGTTTCCCTTGCATATTCCATCTGATTACCAGTCGAGTCGGATGAGTGTAAGACAATGAAGCAGAGAAGTACAGGTACTAAAATCCCGTGTATCTACTCTGAAACCCAGCATTCGGTTGTACTCCCCAACCAGTAGGTTGCGGAACCCATCCTGTTGGTTGAGCTGGTGTTGAAAGTCAACAAGTCTCAGGAGAAAGGTCGACAGCATTACTCACGATTGACTCGAAGAGCATCATATTTATCTGTGAGGAAATATCGGACAGACCAAAATGTACGAAATAATCGCACTCACCTGCCTGCTGGGGTGCAGTATGTTCGTTGTCCGATGCGAAGGTCCCGGATTTCATCTGCGCAAATATATTCGCAGGAGATGTGTTTGAACTTGAATTGTTGTTCAACGGTGCTGGGGATGGAGTGGATACGACGTTGTTAAATGGTGATGGTCCAAATGGAGAAAACCCGGTTGGATCTGCAATACACTGTATTAATAAACAAACGGAACATCCCAACCATACGCACTAGTCTGCAGTGGTACCGCTGCTGTGTTGGGGAATGTAGATGCTGGTGTGAAGCCACCGAACGGCCCACCACCAACGCCAGTAGGTTGAGTCAAGATGGGACCAGGTGGAGGGAATCCAGTAGGTTGTGAGATAACTGTCTGGGGGTTACTGGGGAACCCGGTCACTTGGGGCGGCAGGAAAGCCGGTTGTGCCGGCTGGGGTTGAGATTGGAAAGGCGATACATTAGAATTACGCGTTGAAACAAAGCCATTGAATCCAGTTTGAGTAGGTATCAAAGGCTGTAATAGCCCCTGGTTAACAGGTACGGGCGCATAGGGACCTCGTGGGCTATTCTGTTGGGGAGGGGCGAGCACACTAGGATGCTGATTCTGAAGATGTTGTCCGAGCGAAGAAGGAGACGACCCCATACCCAGCCCGTTGTTGTAGCTTGGTGGCGGAGAGACAACTGGCGGAGAGGCCACAAGGGGCGCAGATGCAGAGGGAGGGGTCGGAGAAAGGGGCGGGACGACCCGGTTTGTCTTAAGTTGGGTAAGACGCGCCAACTGATCAAATACATCAGCCTCCGTAGTCTTTGCGAGTGAACTAGGGCCAGTTGCCATGCCTTCTTGGGGCAGGGTTGAAGGGGCGGGGGGAGGCGTTGCGACTGCTTGGGGCGCTGGGGGTACCGAGTGTGCCCTCGGCAGAGGCGCGCTAGCTAGCGGAGTGGGATTAGAAGCAGGAGGCTTCGAACCCGGTCTGTTTGTCCACGCGTCATCGTCAAAGCCAGAGACTGTTGCCATGGCGGAACTGGACCGCTGTGGGGGCTGCACTGGGGATGTTGTGGCTGGGCTACTTGTGCGAACGAGCGGGGAACCAGAACGTTTGATCTGTTCAGATGCAGTCCCAATGGCGTCCAAATCAACGGTGGATGGGGGTAGACTCTTGCTGGGCTGAGGTCGACCACGACGTTGTGCATTATTTTTCAAGATACCACCTGGTCCTGAAAAGAGGTTTGGAGCTGGGCTAACGGGCTTCTTCGCGCTTTCTTCCTCTTGCAGTCGCATTGCAAGTTGTTCGTCGCTAGCCAGATGGTCAGGTGAAACAGCTTGGGGCTTGGCGTACTTCTGTTGGATGATCTTGTTTACACGAATAATGTCTCCCTCCCGGAGGCCGAGCGAACGCATGGTAGATTCCGTGATGTCAAGGAGCAGGCTCTCGTCGATCTTGTCTCTCTCGAACGAGTGGGCATAGCGTGTACAGTCGTCAATGTCACAACCAGCGGACAGGAAGAATTCGAACCAGTCAATCTGGGAACCTTTTTTCTGTGTCGGAACAGGTTCGCGCTTCTTAGCCTCGATCGGGTGCTTAAGCCCCAAGGGTTGATCGTCGTCGTCATTGGAAGCCTGCGGAGCAACAGTCGTGCCCAAGGAACTGGATGGCTTCTTCTTCATCAAACGGTTGACATATCGCATGTCTTCAAGGGACATCTTCTCAGACGGAACCTCGATGACAACACCGTTGACCTTGTGTAATCTGAGCTTTCCATTACTGTATCCAAGAAGTGCGGCTTCAACACGGAACTGTCCGCTCCGGTCACGCCAGGTTCTTGTTGACTCCGGAGGTGGTGCGTCTGATCAGGTGAGTTAGGTAAATTCAATTCAATACTAGAAGAAAACGTACTCTTATGTTCACTGGACGTGCGTGTAACCGACGAGTCCCGTGATGAATGGCTCGCCGAAGGTCGCGAGCGACTGGAAACCACAATCAGAAGTGACCTAAGATAAGAATAAACCGTCGTACGTGGATGTACCCTGATCACTTTCGGCTTTTTGCTGTATATGCTTGGGTGCTTCTCGCCGTTGCTTCTTCTGGGCCTGTATGACGGCAACAGCCTGTGCCCTTTCTTGACGTTTCTTTTGTGCTTCCGCTGCAGCTTTAGCGCGCTCTTGTTCAGCCTTGTCAGCAAGCTCTCGAGATTCATGTTCCCTCTTCTCGGCCTCCTGGCGTTCTCGTTCTTTTCGTGCCCGGCTACCGCTGTCTTCAAGCTTAGTGGGACTCGGAGAACCTAAGGACTGCGTAACCGTCAGACGGAATCACCTTGCAATTGCGTGACAACACCTACCTCGAGATAGGATGCGGGCACGACCCCTTCGTTACCATGCGCACTCCTACACTTCCACCACTCTTCTCCCTCCTTCTCAATAATACATAATCGTTCCCCTTCTTGAACTGAAAGTTCGTCAGGACTGGTACTTTCGAAGTCGTATAAAGCAACTGCGAATTCGCCTTCCAGTTCATCACCAGTTAAGCGAGCACTCTCTTCTTCTGCTTCACCATCTTCTGAGGGCTCTCTGGGAGGAATTATTTCGGGTGACTCTTCCGTGAATCTAACAGACACCCCGTTCTTCTTCGATGGGCTACTGCCTTCGATAGGACGTGGTGGTGGGGTAATTGCTGGTCGATGAATGTGGGGTTCCACACTGGCAGTCTCCGACACAGCCTTGGCGTTAGAGATAGCCAGCTTTCTTGAGTCATCCAGCTTAGTCAAGATCGTCTCTGCTATCTCCTCCTTGCCGACATTGAAATGCAACTTCGTTGGATTACTGCCTCCCATATCGATGAGAATATGCTTGTGCCTTTCGATTGTGAAATCCTCGACGTCGGCAGTGTCCCACTTTTGCACAGGTGTCTAGGGGAGTGTAAGTAGATGGCCATTGTATGGCAAGGAACTCGGACATACCTTGTCCGATTCACTCGCGAAGAAGATTGACCCATTCCCAATACCAAGAGTACCCTTCCTCTTCTTGCCCTTCTTGTCTACTTCGGAAACGACCCACGTCTTGATGTTATCAGCTTGTGCTTTGACGGGAGTTTGAGCAACACGATCCGCTGGATCCACGTATACACTGACAGGGCGCGCTGAGGGTCTCGGCTGCAACGCTATCTGAGGAGTGATCACCATTCATAAAAACGAACTAACCGATGGAGGAACAAGCTGGGGGCGAGGAGCTGGCTCTGGCTCTGGCTCTGGCTCTGGCTCTGGCTCCGGCTCCGGCTCCGGTCCTGGTACCTGTTCCTCTCCATTAGACTTTGAGAGCAATGAATGAGTGATTCTGGGCACAAGGTGAAAGCATACCTCTTCAACGTAGTTCCCAGGGACAAAGCCAGCTTTACCGCTTTCTTTCCGACTCTGCACAAGGATCCATTCGTCCTCACGATCAAAGACCATGAGGACCTCATCTTCTCTGATAGAGAGCTCCCCCGGGGCCGCCGCATCGTAATCATATAGTGCCTTTGCGATAGAAGT
>QFEL01010892.1:0-21072 GCA_003316195.1 Neoboletus brunneissimus
ATTCGGGATGAAAGGGTGTGGAGAAAAGCGGCGACGGAAAAGGGTACTACGATTTCATCGCATCCCTTAGCTCCCGTCTTTGGGAGCACTCTCAACATTGCATTGCTGATATCGAAGCCTCTGCTGCGTAAGTCACACCAAGTTTAACTGCCTTTTTCTTGTGTTTGATCATGATTATAGATTGGATGCTCGGGCTTGCCATCAGTTTAGCTGGGACAGCAGAGAGCGGCTACCTGACAGCTATCGCCGTGAGCATGTGGCCGTTCCAGGTTAGCACACTTGACCATGGCTCATGGCCTTGTCCACTCATAACATTCGGTTTTTAGATTCTCAATTATGCTGGGGCGCTTTTGATCTTCTCGCTCACGTTCACTGTCGTTGTTTTGAATCGGCCAGAAGGGCCGCAACCCGCTGCATATGGACACGTTCAGACGCTTGCAAATTTGATAGACGAGTGGTCGCCCACCATGTGGTGGGGACATAAAAACAGCGGGTATCCTGTTTATCATGCGGGTGAGTGTCTCGGACGTTCATTCCCATTTTCCATCGCTGATTAATTTCTAGGAACGAGTGATTATCGTCTCCCCGAGGTAGACATGAACACACTGTATGCCTGAGTGATTTTGTGATTTTGGGTCAGTAATGCTGCATGTGGTCGTGGTTGTGCACTTTGTTCGAATATATATCTTCATGCATCTATCACTCTTCCGCATTCCCAGGGACCGCGATCGCAGGTAGTTACCCAGACATTATTCCGTTGCTTCTCGTGCCGCACTGTACATGACTATCAGTACTATATTTGTCGACGGCCTGAGGCCATATTGATTAGGTTTCAAGTGACGTTGACGATTGGAAGGATCGATGGTTATGGCGGCTGTAACTTCTTAGAGCTCGACGACCTTGTCGTAGTCCTTGGGTATGGATACTTGCCTTGATCTCTGAGGACGTTCGCCTAGTATAACAAAGGTCAGAATATAGTACGAAGTGGAGGAGCAGAGTTGAAAGTACTGACATCGGTTATGGCCTATGTGTGCATGGTGCATGAGGGCAAGCAAAAGGCGTCAGGGCTCCTGTTAATATACCTCCAAAGTATCTCCCCTTTCGCACAGGGGATTGGCAAGCAGCGGAGTTTTACGCAAGGATGATTGGTAGGTGGCATCTGCTACAAGTACTCGCTAATGAGTTCTGTCGGAATAGCTCATCGCGCTGCCAGAAGCGTTCGATCGCTGGGACCAACGTCTGGAGTAGTCTGGTCGCCAGACCACACCCGAAGTACTTGCGTTACGTCCCTGCATGGGGATCGAGGATGACACCAGCTGGGGGGCTGCCACCGCACTGCCAATGGCTGTGATGGTTGGACGCTCTGATCCGATGGGTTATCATTCATCCCAAGGGCCCCGAATGGGTTCTGAAGTTATCTCGAAACTGTGCCCTCATGGTTCAGCGAGCTGTACGCAAGCGCTTCACGTGGGTGATTTTGTTGCTTCTCCCAAAAATCAGATTGACAGATTGCCGATCGTGGTATTTTTTATATATAGACCTCAGCAGGGTCATTCGCCTTGTGAACATGGATTGTGCGTGCAGCGAGGGGCCGCAAGAGTCCAGCATATTCTCCCCATGACGCCAATTGAACTGACCACTAGGACACACCTGGATCAGCGGGGGTTCAACCTGTTGTATCTGCCTTCGGGTCCGCAGATCGTCTCGGTGTACCTGCCAAATGTCACGGGCGCTTCAGGGTGTACGGTACTGGCACTGGCCATGATCGGAATCCGAGGACAGCCATCTCTGTTATAAAGTGCATGCATTGGTTCGCAAGCCTGTTTTACTTCCATTCTCCTGTGCTCCCTGGCAGAGACATGTATGCCCCCCATCCCGACCGCCGCAGGGATACCCGTACAACAAGCGACTTCGAGTCGGTCTACTTCAAGCCAAAACAGACCACAGGTCCCGAATTCTATGACCGTAGCAATCTTTCTCGCAGGGTTGGCCTCGCGGGCGTCGGTGCTGCTGCTCTATTCGGTCTCGCCTGCATCTCCGTGGGTTTGATAATATTTCTGGCGAAAAATACGATATCCTCTGGCGTTGTGGTCGTTTCTGTCAGGAACGGCGTGGAGAAGGAGCTATTTTGTCTAGCACTCAACCTGATGGTCACAGCTTGTACAGAAGCAACTGGCTTCGTCCACGGGATTGCCTTGCGCTCTGCCATGGCATCCCGGCGACGGCTACGCTTCAACACCAACCTTCGTCTGCTTTCAGCTGCGGGCGGCTGGTTCAGCGCGAATGGCACGTTGTGTAACATCGTGATGACGATCCTTTTGATCGTGTCCTATAGCTCAAGTTTGCTCGCCGCCCTATCGGTCAACCGTGACACGGATTCATCAAATGGTGTCACTGAACGTGGTGTTTCAATCTGCGTTAGCGATGTCCCACTGATAGTTTTGGGCATCTCCCTCCTATTACAAGTAATTATCGCCCTCGTCAGTGTTTGGGCTGCCGACATCTTGACGTGGAGCTCCTCGCCTTTCGATATAACTGCCGCTCTCGTCCATCACGCTCAGATCCTTCCAGAACCAGGTCAATGTATGCACGGCATTGGCGACGACGCGCGATGGGGGCCGGTGGCCCCATCCCCCAAACAGCCATCTGCGTGGCGTGCACACCAAAGTATTCGAAAGGTTGTCATCACGCTCTGGGTCCTTGTGGTCATCTGCATCGTCTGGGGCATCGTCATCGTGCGTCTCTCTGATCCCAACATGTCTCATGCCTTGAAATCGTGGACGTTCTTTCCGCAATCACAGTCCAATTCCATCGCCTATTCCATCCCTCTCACGGCTGGAGTGTATTGGTATTGGCTTCTGTACTACGTCAACGTGGCGGGCATACAAGGGCCATTGACGCTGGCGCTCCATTGCTCTGAGCTTGTTGTCAACGTCATTCGGGATGAAAGGGTGTGGAGAAAAGCGGCGACGGAAAAGGGTACTACGATTTCATCGCATCCCTTGGCTCCCGTCTTTGGGAGTGTTCTCAACATTGCTTTGCTTATATTGAAGCCTCTGCTGCGTAAGTCCCACCAAGTTCGACTGCCCTTTTGTTGTGGTTGATCATGGTTACAGATTGGATGCTCGGGCTTGCCATCAATCTAGCTGGTACAGCAAAGGATAACGACCTGACAGCCATCGCCGTGAGCATGTGGCCGTTCCAGGCGAGTGTGCCTGACCGCGGTTGATTATCCCGTCCGCTCATGACGTTCGGTTTTTAGATTCTCAATTATGCTGCAGCGCTTTTGATTTTCTCGCTCACGCTCACTGTCATTGTTTTGAATCGGCCAGAAGGGCCGCAACCCGCTGCATATGGACATGTTCAGACGCTTGCAAATTTGATAGACGAGTGGTCGCCCACCATGTGGTGGGGACATAAAAACAGCGGGTATCCTGTTTATCATGCGGGTGAGTGTCTCGGACGTTCATTCCCATTTTCCATCGCTGATTAATTTCTAGGAACGAGTGATTGTCGTCTCCCCGAGGTAGACATGAACGCACTGTATGCCTGAGTCTTGGATGGGTGACTTTGCGATTTTGAACCGGTGATGTGGTTGTGCACTTGTTCGAATATATGTCTGTCACTCTTCCGCATTTTCAGGGGCTGTGATTGCAAGTAGTAGTATTGCATTGCGTCTCATGTATTGTACATGAGTATCTACTGTACTTGTTGACGACCCGAGGCCCTATGTCGGTTCCCTTTTAGTTTTGAGTGACGTTGGCGACCAACTTCTTACCGCCCTCGATCGCGATCGGGTCAGAAGCTCAGTTCAGCCCGATGGCGCACTTCATCACCGCAGACGTGAAATTTGCACCCGCAAAGCCATAAAGTGGCGTAGCTGATAGACCGCCGGGAAATGTTTGCCCCGTCTTGTCACCGTCCATGGAACGTGCTCGGATAATTTGCGGGTACAACCCCGCGGTCTCACTGAGGAGATGCTGTCTACCGAGCGCACGTGTGGAGAAGCGACGGAACCATACATCCGTCGCCGACGATCGCAGACGTATCTCCCCTCTTCCCCTCTTCGTCTTCTTTGCATAGTATCAGGGGTGCGTCGACGGATTCTTGAAATTTCCGGAGTGAGCCGGATCTCGAGGTGTCGAAGCTGCTGATCGGACATTATTTTTTCCATCTTATTCCCTGTCTCGAGCGGTGTGCTGCGAGATATTTGCGGTAGATTTGTGCACGGTAGACGTATAATAATTCGATGGAGTTGGCATGTCCGAGTCCGCCCCCCCTAAGAGAGTAGAGTTGATCCATGCTGCCTGAAGAAACAAGGCGGCAGGGAGTGTGAGCGATGGTAATGAGATCTCGCCGATGCACGCCACCTGCTCCATGGTCGCCCTGCAAGACACGGAGGATCGATATGGGACACGGGGACTTTCTTCTCAGGGCTGGATTGTTGCTCGTGAAACGATCTCCTCCAGCGATGTGAATGAAACCCACTGACGCAGGTGATCCGAGCTGGTGTTTGGGGTGCAAAGATCTCCGGGCACTCCAACTCGCTGGAGGGTGTCGACTCCCATTCTCGGAGGAATGAAACGCCGTCGAGTGGCCTGTTTGGGAAGGTGTGCTGAAACGCTGCTGGGGACGACGTTGACCGGGTGAAGTGAGCGACGCGTCACGACGACGGTGAGCGACGCTGGGGTTGCATGACGACCTCGAAGGCCCTCGCAGTGAGCACGATCGAGGGCGGCTATCGGGGTGCACGACCATAATCCGCCCGGCCCGCCCAGTTACCATGGCCATCATTTCCGCCACCTCCATGGCGCCTGGGGGGAAAGAAAAGGCGAGTTTGGGCAAGCAAGAGAGACGCTCGGTTGGTCATGCGCCGTGGTCGTCGACACATGTCTGGTGAACGGGACCGGTATCACGTGAGTTTATGGTTAGGGTTTGAAATAAATATATGTAAAAAGGCAGAGGTCCCCTCGGCGCTCGATCCGGACGGCATCACTCAATCATGCCAGACGACTCCACCAACGCTACCGACCCCTCCTCCGCCGCCGCCGCCACCCGCACAAAACAACACCGCCCTCCAACCGCCGCTGGCACCGTCCGCTCGCGCACGAGCCCCCCACCCGGCGACCACGACCCACGACCCCCGACAAAGCGCGCCCGCAAAGCTATCAACTGTGAGCCTTGCAGGAACAGCAAGCTCAAGTGCGACAGGTATTCCGCCCCGTCTCTCCCCGCGACGTCGAGCTCACCACAACCAACCAGAAACCGCCCCTGTTCCAGCTGTGTCCTCAGAGGTTCGTCTCGCGCGAGCACCTTGTTCCCCTTCTTACCCCCATACAGGTACCATTGCCCTTTGTTACCAGGATGCCAAAGGCCACGAGTCCGACCTCCACCTCCGCGACGACCAGTCAGTCCTCTTCCCTCTTCCCCCTCCCCTACTCACCCGCGCACAGCAACGCCAGCAGAGTCGACCCCCTCCAGGAAATAACCCGCCTCAAGCACTCCGTCTCCCTCCTCGAAACCTACATCCTTGCAAACCACCGTCCCGGCGCCCCCCTTCCTTCCCATCTGAAACATCCCCTCCAAAATCCCGCCGCTTCCACCACCCCAAAGAAGGAACCCGTCGAGTCCGATGTCCTCGAAAGAGACAACGTCCCCGGCATGCTGGGCAGTCATGGCCACGGCGGCTTCTACACCGGCGCCACTTCGGCCGTCGCGCATCTCACTCTGGTACTTCCCTTCCCCTCCCACCTCTTCCTCGCTAATCCCCTCTAGAACTCGAGGCAGTCTGACGACAGCGACCGCCAGCCCAGCCATGACGCCCAACTCGACGACATCGTGACAACAAACGAATACGACAGGGATCTTCTCGCTCTCCTTCCCTCCCTCGACACGATAGACGGCCTTGTCTCCTACTACTTTGAATACTGCAACTGGATTTACCGCCACGTTAACCAACCCGCCTTTCTAAACGCTTGGTCCCGTTATAAAACCGGTGCTAGTGCGGACCGTGTCGTTCTCGCCACCGTCTGCATGATCATGGCCATCGCAGTACACTACCTCCCACCAGGCGACCGCCTCGTGGTTCAACTGGGTGACTCCCTCGAGGACATCTGCCACAAATTCTACGACGTCATGCGCTCCGCCCTCGATCGTCACAGAGCCGAGCACAAGACTTACAGCCTCGAGCTCGTCGAGTGCTTGCTCATTCGCTGCCATTACCTCACACTCGTGAAAACCGACAGCGAGGAAATTTGGACCGTTCGGGGAGAACTCGTCAGCATCGGTATGGCAATGGGCCTTCATCGTGATCCTTGTAAATGGCGAATGTCGAAAGAACTTGCCGAGAGAAGGCGTTGGGCTTGGTGGCACATCGTCCTCCTTGAAAGGTCCGTCTCTGCCTTTCTCCTCTCACTCCTCCTACCTACCTTGCTCGCAGGTGGCAGGCATTCATGTTTGGTCGGCCGACTTCTGTCGCTTCACACCATTTCGATACGCAACTCCCAGATCCAGCTGACCCTGTACACCATCCCGACGAGCCACGTATCTATCTCCCAAATCTCCACCTTTTCCGTCTAGCCTATATTCTGGGTGACATCATGGACAGTGCAGTGTCCATGCGTCCAGTCGCGTATGAGACCGTCCAAGCTCATGACCGCGCTCTGTTGCAATGGATGGATACGCTCCCCCCAGAGCTCGACCTCGACGAATTCAGGGTAGCACGCAGTCTCGCGAGCCTCGACATCCTCACCCGTCGCCTGGGCGTACAGAGCGTGATCATCCGCACCAGCTACTACCATATTCGTTTCACCCTCCACCGGCCATACGCATCTGCACCTTCGCCCAAGCACCGTGATAAACAGTCCTCATCCTCAAAAGACAAGGACATCAAGCGCGAGCGCCATGTCATCTCCCTCGACATCGCCGTCGGTGCTGCTGACAAACTCATCACGCTTGTGGGTCAAGCCCGCCCCGATTTCCTTGCGAATGCGTCGTTGGCGGTTCCAGGGCACATGAACTGGGGCCCATTCCACGTATTCAGCTCCGCCATGTTTTTCTCGTTCCAACTGATTTCAAACCCCGACCAACCTGGCGCATCACTATTCCGTGCAAACATCCAGAAGGCATTGACAACCCTGGAACTCAGTCGAGGTACGCCAGTCGCTGATAAAGCGCTCGACATCCTCCGCGCACTTGCACCCTTGTACAGTCAGGACTTTGCAAACGAAGATGAGCAGGAGCGAGAGCGCTTGAAAGGCCGTGTGTTGGGCCTTGTCAAGACGCTCGCATTCCCGTACCACGATTCTCCAAAATATCCCAGGGTCAACGCGGTTGATTCACCTAACGCCCCGGGATATGTCAGTTCGCCTGCCACTGGCAACTCGGGAAGTCCACAGGGGGGGAATGCCCAGCCCCGAGGGTCAGGGGATTACGGAACGGGGTCAGGCAAGACGACGAGTACTTCTTCCTCGCTCGTCGGATATGCAGGTGTTCAGGCGTCCCCCGTCCAGTCGATGCCCACGCCAGGGATCGTCGCTGGGCCGTCCAGCTCGTCCCCCCTGACATACTCTGTCGCTCCACCCCAACAACCTTCACAATCCCAGTCGCAGATGTATCCCGACGCGCCTAGGGCAACCTACTCAGTAGAACCTGCCCGTCACGCTTTTAGTGATACGACTCGTCCCCCCGGAACCGTGTCTGGGAATCCTTACCCTGATACCCGCGCAACGTCGTCTTATCCAGAACCATACTCTCGGCCCTCGTATCCTGACCAAGCGTCCTTGCGGAATTTCGTTGACGGGACACGTTCGTCATACCCTGACCCACCGCGGCAACCTTATATGTCAGGTGACCCCGCTTTCGCGCGACACTCTTACTCATATCCGACGGCGACGGAAGAGGAGACTATGTGGGGCCCCTCCCTTAGTCAGGCCGAGTGGGCTCGATTTCTTGACGTGATGCAACATCCACGACACACGGGCGATCGGCATTGATAGCGACCTCCCAGACGACACTTGAACGGAGAAGACTTGGATTATGTATGTAAAAAGTTTGGATGGAATCTTTCTCTGGTTTTGGTTTGTTGGCTCGTTTCCCCCCTTCCCCCTTTCACCACCGATCCCCCTAGAGTTGCGAATGCGCTCCGTTGTACGTATTTGTGGTGGTGCACGGCGTTCTTGCCTGCCCTTCCTCGTCGCCCTTGGTACTCTTTTTTTTAATCTATTTTGCTCTGTCACGCAAACTATAGGCATATCCACATCCTACTTGTCTCTCTGTGTACATACTCGAATTGCTTTGACTCGCTATTACCGTTCATTGCTATTATTCCCATGTTGTATTGTATCGATATTCGCCATCGCGAGTGCGAACGGTTCTGGTTTTTTATTTTCTCCACAGAACGTTCGGAAACTTCATTTCCCAAAAAAATAAAATAAAACACATGCCCTCTTACGACCCTGTCAGCACGCATCACTCCAAGAAGGCATAGCACGTTATTTTCACTTTCATACCAGTATGAAGCGGCGTCAAAACTATGGTTACGAAATGCAAGGCAAAACTAGATAAGCAACATTCAAATAATTGATCGAGTCTGGACTCTTGGACCCACGTTTGAACGCGCTTTAGCAAAGAGGAATTTACAATTAAAAAAAAGGGATCACTGAGAAAACTTGCTTATTTTTTGCATCCGCTTGACACGGTTGCTGATCTCCATCTGGAGCGTCCGTCGGAGCGCCTGTCCACGGGGGCCCAAGTCGCCTTGTTCGGCGGCCGCGACGAGCACCTGGTCGATGAGCGTATAAGGGAGCCAAGTCGCGCAGGACGTTTTCGGTTGTGGGCGTGAGAGCGCAGCGTCCGCCTGTTTGTGCGAGGGAAAAACGAGCATCATCAAGGATTTAATAGTTGTTTTGGCGAAATAGAGGAAACGCATGGCTGACCTTTCGCACGAGCGAGAGTGTGTGTTCTAAGGCGCTCTCTAGAATGTCGAATCGGAGGCTGGTTCGGATGAGGTACTCGTGATGATGGTCCTGGGAATGGGGCGAGGGAGAAAGGAAGGGGGACGAAAAACAGGGGTGAGTGACCCAGCACGGGACCGAATCGGGGGAGAGACCAACCTCGAGCGTGTGTATGAGCCATGGGGGAGGAAGCGATGCCCTGTCATATGATAGGATAGCCTCTAAGACTGCCTTGTTGTACCGATAATCGGTATCCGCACCGTCATGGCGTTCTAGAGCGAGTTTGAGGTACCGCCACCCTCGATCAGCGGCTGCTCCAGGCCATGAAGAAACATTATCCGTCAGAAGCCAATCAGCCGTTTCCTGTCTGTGCAGATGTCAACACGGCAAGAGGCTCACTTGACGAGCGTCACTTACAGAACTCCGTCTGGGTTTCGCGATAGCCTCACGCATTGTCCCGCCAGCGCAGCGAAAAGTTCACTCATATCCACACCGAGTGCACGGGCCGTTGTAATCGCGAGTTCAAATTGATTAGCCTGCCCTAGCCGTAGGATTACGAGGGATGGCGCCAACAGAGTGTCTACGACGTAAATAGTCAGCCGTTTACCCTTGATTAAATTAATTATCCTTTATGAATTTTATTCACCTGGAGCGGTAAGCAGTGTCGAGTCACGTCGAATGAGGCGCAGCCTTGCAGATAAGAGCGTGTATTCGAAACGAAGGTCTTCGAGGTCTATGATCTCTGAATCAGTACCAGTGGTCGAAAGTGGCAAGTTTTGTGCCAATTTCCGCCGTTTACGCGACTATCGTCATAAGATTAGCAAAACGAGATGGTCACATGAAGATCGGCATTCACCTCGAAGTCCTTGACGTTTGAAGCAGGCAGTTGGACAACAACCCATGCGTTCTTTGGTTCCAGAAGGGACAACGAATTAATCGCGAGTAAATAAGATTCTAGTTGGTCCTCCATAAACGAAACCACGTCAGCAGGTTTGCCGGAGATTTCCTGCAGTTTACGTGCACGTTGATACATAGTTCGGGCAGCTGAGAGATCGGGGGTTCAGATACAGTGATTTATATGAAGAAAATTTGAGAATTACCACTCCGATGGTCCCCTCTTCGTGTGTACCACGTGTATAGGATTCTGGAGTAGAAGGGGCGAGCACGAGGATCGGTGTTGCGCGCTTTAAACGCAAGGGCATCGTCCACTTCGGAAGCAAAACCAGCAAAATCCAGGGAAACCAGCATTTCGATGGCGCTCTCCTCGCACATTTGATATACGAGCTGGGAGATACAGTCCCGTTTCCTGTGCAGATCTTGCGTCAAAATTTTTATGCAAATAGACGTGAGAAGGCTGTCTTACACACTATCAAATGGTGCTGCGATGATCGATGAATAGGCTTCTTCCCAGGAGGAAAGATCTATATATCCCCGAGTGAGGCCATGCCATATATCCGCTGTGTCAGCCCCAGGGGGGGCGACTGATAACGCAAGCCGAAGAAATGAAACTTCGTGCCGCGTAAGACCATTTGACCTAAATATTGTAGCCGCTTCTAGATAGAACGAGAAATCCATGTCATATAGAGCCTTTGCGGGCAGAACAGATGATAATGCTTCAGCGTCCTCAAATGACAGGCCACTGTCAGGACCTAGGTAATCAAAGATAAGACATGGCATATGAAGCAATTTTGTAACATACCAAAACTTGCAGCGACCTTCTCCATCATGCTGGCTGCGTCATCCGCACGTCCGAGTGCAATGTAAAGTTGAGCAGTGACAAAGACAACACCAGGAGTTCGCGGCAGCCATGCAAGCATGTCTCGAGCAACATCAGGATATCCCAAACTACGAAGACCGTCGCAAAATTGGACCTCGAAGAGAGTGGCATGCGCGGGGGAAGTAGACTGAAGCAAACCAGTGGAATCCAGAAATTGGTGCGCCGAACCGGGGAGTTCAGCGCATTCACCTGACTGAGCTATCAGACGGTGCACAACGGAGGATGTAGGCGCAGAGCGAGAGTGGTTCCTGGACACCTGCATATTGCTCATGCGCGCAATCATGTCGTCGGTGTTGGCGTTGTCTGATGGACTGGAATCTTGGGTGTGGTCCGCCACTGGTCGACGCGCAGCACAACGTAGCATAGCGAGGCCTCGAAAAACAGCAAACACTTCTTCAAGCAAGGATTGGTCCCACCCTCTCAGATCATCGGCGAGGAAGAAGAGAAGGGCCACTAAGGCGATACAGATGTCATAGCGGGCGTGCACTGAGGCGGAAACGTAGGCCGCTGACAGAGCAACCCTCCACTCAGACCGCGTAGGGGGGAGGAGTAGCTCAACTTCGTCCTCTTCTCGCTTTACCTGGGGATCGAAGCCAGCGACCAGATCGAGGATGATTCGGATATCCTTGTCGAGATCTTCGACGTCTTGCAACTTTGCAATGATCCAGTTCTGAGTGCCATCGTCGAGACATTCCTTGAAGTCCAGCCGTTGCGCCTGGTCGCCTAGGATGTCCGCAATAGAGAAGGCAATTTCCTGATGCAGAACGTCAACAACCCTGGTCTCCACGTTGCGGAGAAGCTCCGGTCCGATTTTGTCGCACAGGGTCCACGCAATGGCGAGAACAGCAAAGTGGGAGTCCACAGCGAGGGAGCCGCTGAGGTGTCTATGGATAACGATTGGAAGATCCTCCTTTGCAAGAGTGTTGATGCGCTCTCTTTCTACCACGACGACACCTTCGCTATTCTGGCCAACGCAAAGAGCGAGTGGCCACCGTGCACTGCGCTCCACCTCACGACAGCGAGCGACAAATCCCTCCCAGTCTCGCTTGAGTGCACTCCAATACCGGTCGTGCTGCATTGCACCGGTATGCGGGTCTCGTACAAGGGAGACAGTACAGCCGACTACCGCAGCAATGTTCTCAACCACAGTTGCATACGATGTCGTGAGCTCTGGGGCGGGGGGGCCAGGGAGGGAGAGACAGGCATCTATGTATTGCTCAAGGGCAGTGCGGATGGTTAGTGGAGAGAACAAGCCTGGCCGAAGAATTGCTTCCATAAATTTCTCTGTGAGCGAACCTGGGGAACGAAGGAGTTCTTCAAGGTATGCAGGGGTCAAGTCCGCCTCTCGCCCATGACTGGATGTTGCCCACGTTGTGTTGTCGGAAGCATTCCGGTTCCCTAAGGATAAGGGGGTTCTCTCCATCATTGAGCAGCCTTGACGTTCCCATAACACGCACAACATGCCGTCGTTAATTATGAAATCTTGCAAGTGACAGTGAGCACTAGGGGCGGAGCACTCTATGGTTCCAAGTTCCCGCAGTTGATCGGCCGTTGAGTCAAAGATCTGGAAATATCCACCGGAGTGGGAGTCGGTTGATGTTGGTATGAACGCAATGGCGAACGTGCATTCATCGTTGGTGCCACCAGAGCAAATACGCAAAAGATTGCGAGTTTCGGCATCTAGCGGCTCTGATATGGTGGCACCAGACGAGGATGGTTGGCCAGTTACTCGACTTGAAATGGTCTTGGAAGCGACACAACCACTTTTTGCGGTCCAAAGGCGGAGGACATGATCCCGGGAAAGAGTCCAGGTGTGACTGAGATCTGTGGGTTGAGGAAGACTAGCTACGGAGAGCATTTCCAATGCTGCGTTTGAACTAGGGTGAAGCCCAGGAATGTAAGAAGCAAACGCGCCAAAGAAGGACTTTGGTTGGCTGAGAGTCTCCGTCCAAAGATCTACACGGGCGGACTAAATGCAAATGCAAATTGCAGGGAAGAGCACACACCATCGCACATATCGTCGCCGATGCGCTCTGACTCTATGCGAAGAAGCGACCCATTGTTCAGCCCGATTGCTATACAGTGGATGCCCTGTATGTTGACGATGCCCCTGGAAAGATCGGCAACACTTTTGATGATGTACTCCCTGCACCAGTTCGCAGCAGCCTGATCGTGCCACAGGAGGTTGGGATTTGCGGCCGGTAGCACCAAGCGGTAGAGGGAGCCGGTGACTGTGACGACCAGTAAATGGAGTTCTTGCTCGGCAGCTGCAAGGATAGCTGGTGTGGAGAGAATGGGGACGGGGAAGACGAAACGAATTGGAGGGGCTTGTGTTGATAACGAGACAAGCTCTACAATCAGACCGCCATGAAGAACGCGCAAGAGGATGGAGCCGACATGTAGCAAGTGTACAATGGACGCGAAGGACGCGTGTTCTGGATGGAGATCTGCATCGAGGGCTGGCGGGGAGGTGGGGGTACTGCGACGGGAGGACTGTAGGACGACGGAGGGAGCGTTGGCAGAGGGAAAGAGGGAGGAGGTGTGGGCGGCCAGCAAGACGGGACGCGCGACCATCGCTGCAGTGCGAAACTCGCTCCGTCGTCTCGACCGACGCGCGCTCAACCTCACCTGCCTTTTCGGGAACTGGCTCCTCTGCCAAACTCCCACTGCAGCCTGCGCTTTGCCAAGTAGACACCGTCACGTATCGAAAAGCAAATCAGCCTGTCTGAGAATCGAAGCGCCTTCGATGGCAACGAGACCTCCCGGAATCTCGACGGCCATTCACCGTGCGAGTAGCCCTGCAGGAGACTGTCTACTCGAATCTCGAAGGGCGCATTCATAAAGCTGGACAGGCGAATCGTCTGAGCAACTATGATAGCATGGTTTCACCGAGCCAGGACGAGTGGAAATCGAACTCGCAAGCATTCACAAGGTCGCTGCGTATCACACGGACATGACATCCAGCACATAGTTATTTCCCAAGTTGTTTGGTGACCACGTCGCCCCACCCATAAATGTAGGCTCACTTGCCCAAACCGTCTTGCAAGCGGTACCGGCGTGGTGCTTCGGTGTCTAAGCTGGGGAGTCACACGAATACACACTGGTTGGTAACGGAACACAAGTCCCGCTTGAGATGACTTGAAAATCACACCCTGGAGTGTGCCAACACTCACCAAAATACGGAGAGCACCAAGAGGCCCTAGGCAGCATTCAGACGGACATGCAAAATAAGAAATATAACCTCCCGATTGGGACACAAACGAGGTAGTTGCACCTCATGAAACGAGCATGCTTGCCCAGGATCTAACGAGCCCAATGGAGAATATACACAGCCAGATGACACGATGGAAAGGGAGACATGTGTCCACAGTCGCACAAACAACAATGATGGCCCGAGTGACCTCTTCCGCGGTGGGATCATGTCACAAGCAGTAAAGATCAACAATTTCAAACGGATGCAGACATGGATCGATCCGCACCTAGACTCTGGAACACCTATCAGTAAAGACGGCCTGATTAAATTGTACACGAGTACAGAGTCTACCTATTGGATCCACTTGACTACATCCGCTCGCGGGGTGAAGGCGAACATGCTCTTGTTGCATTTCATGTCTGGCACTCAAGAGAATCGACGGGCAGGAGCCAGACCCTGGTCAACGCGGGATGCATTGGCGTAGTATACCGCCCATCTGCATGGTGATAAGCTAAAGGCGACGCTGGCAGGATCGGGGGTAGTCGAGGTCGAGATCCCGGGGAGAGGGTGATGCCCCAAAACTGTCAACTGCGACAGGAACGCCGCGTGAAAAGGCTGACGGGGGGTTTGCTTAGTGTGTCAGCGGATAAAGACACTAGTCTGACTGGGCTTGCTTTATGTCAACGACGTGCGGTTTTTTGGTCGAGGCTTGGTGCCAAAGAGAAGGAAGGAGACGACTTGCTGTGCTTCCCGATCCAGATCAATATGGTGTTGACACATTGATCTACATTCACTCCGCTCCAAGTTCGGATCCTAACTCTCTGGCACCCCCGTCATTGATGACTAGGACTGACATCCTTTCGCTTTTAATCTCTCCTACACCCTCCGCACCAATCCAGCTCTCTAACTCTCCTCGATGTCACCTCTCACTACACCACACATGAAATTGCCAACTCAAGTGATAACTTGCACTCCGCGCTCGCGATGGAAAGAGCGCGTGTCGATTCCTGTGATCGGTTACACCTCGTGCTAATTCCACTACGTTTGTCTTTGTCTCATATGATCCATTGGGCATCACCCTGACCTCGTTTCAGAGACATATATAAGGACACTCTCCATGCTCCGTTACCCCCAAAAGTATTCGACTGCACCGCGCAGACTTCAAGTCTACAGCAAGTTACTTTATTCCCTGCCTACTCACCTACTTTATCTTGCACTCGTCTTCTCGTCGTAATTCGTCATGGACCAGCTAACATCGTTCGAGGCTCTCCTCTTTCCATCTGATGGTCGGAACCCGCACATGGTCGCGCTCATGACGAGCCCGATGTCAATGCCCGACCCTCATGCTCCCCATAGCACTCAGCCTCCTCGGATGCCCCACCCGGAGGTTTACATGGACTACATCGCAGAGGGCCTTGGTCCCCGTGCATGGCATTATCATGTGAGCCAATCAGGATGGATCGCCTGGCTAGACGTCACTGACGGCTATTCTAAAGCTCGTCGAAGCGCTTGACGGCATGAATAAAAAATTCGCTCAACCTTACGTCGTCTTCTACCCTGTCGTCTCGCGTGACGGAATGCCCTTCCCTGTCAACAAGTGCATCAGAGAGATCCAAGGGAGGGCTTTTCGAGAGGCAACCGCATGGCGCGGCAACATTATTATTGCAAAGTATCGAGAGAGTCCGTTCTCATCCATGGTTAACGGATCGATTGCCGATTTCCCGATTCTAAGGAATTACTTCATGACACACGGGACCCCTCCGCAGGCAAGTTAAACTGTGCCGGCAACGTTAGCACTGCTTAATACTCGTGGTTTGTGTTTGGCAGGCTTGAGGCAAATGTAAAAGTCCTCCTCCCGAAGGCACCCATATGAGCGAGCACTGCTCGGCACATCCTTCAGGGCCTACGGTTTATCTGACCATTTATGAAACAGTATGAACTCAATCCCAGTATAATTCAACGCTCGGTGATCACACACTCCATGTTTCTCTTGCATGTCCATCATCACTTTATGATAGCATTTTCTCAATATTAAAAAGTAGCTCCACTTGTAATCTAGAGTTCCTGGTGCTCTGGGTTGCCTTTCGTCGAGAGACCGGGCTGCGCCCAAAGCTTGTTACCGCCGTCTGTACCCTTTGTTGGGTGCGCAGTCTGTTCCTTCTTGGGATCACAGTGCTCCGGGATAGGACTCTGAGGGTCGATGGGAGGGTGAAGGACCCTCCCTACCTTGGAATATGCCTTGTGGTCCGCAAAAAAGTTCTTCCAATGTTGCACGCCCTGTCATGACTCGGCTATGATACTTGTTATCAGACCAGTGTAACTGGGACCCACCCTGAGCTCCTGGTCAGTCAATCCTCGCAAGTCGTGTGTACGGTGCGTCGCGAAGCACCCGGTTCCAAAGGATCTTGCCGCATCAATACCAGCCCTGCACAGCCCCATGGACCCATCTGTCAAAATACCGCGGAATAAAACAATACGGCGGAACATACATGTTGTGATATGGACCCCCAGGGCCGTAGGTCCGTTTATTGCTTGAAACATCATAGACCTCTCCATCAATCTTCACGTACCTCTTTGATGAGTACCCGTCGATGATATGACGAAGTGATGACCTTACCGCGATGTATATGGGTTTATTTGCGTCCATCCCGTCAAAGGTGGCAAGGTATGATTCTGAAAATAGTCGGCCGCTTGATTCCTATGTGACAGCCAAGTTAACCTATGGCCGCAAGGCAAGGAAGGAACAGAATGTGTTTCACCGGCCAATACGTCTTCAATCTTGCCCATTTCCCATCATACTCCCACAGGAAGCTGCCAGTAAAGAATTTCCCAGCCAGAGCAATTATGAGTAAAAAGTAGACGATGAGCTTGAGGAGGCCGAGGAGGCCGACGTCCTCCTCGGCGGTTGGATCTCGTTCTTCCGGACCAACCTTTTCTCCCCGTGCGAGCTTCTCCTCGCGCTCCTTTTTGCGCTGCAGCCAAGCTTGGTGCAGCTTCTCTTGTTCGAGTTTGTATTCGTGGTAGCTAGTGTGCGATTGAACGCTCGCGAGGATGCTAGGCTATAGCTAATGCACGTACGCTAGGAAAGGTTGGTTCGCAGCCTTCTTGGACACCATCCTGCTCGGGTTTCCAGGGTCTGGTACCATTTCCTCAGTTGGCTGTGGCTTTGGAGCATTACCGTTGGGATTCAAGATCCAGGACATCTTGGGCGACGTTGACAACGAACTGCAAAGGCTTAATGCAGACGTGCCGGGAACAGCGCAGAACACATCTCGTGACTTGAGAGTTTCATCGGCGTGCTGCGCTCACACAAACCAGTCAAGGTTCCTCGCTCTCAGCCTTGCAACGCTCAAAACGATCG
The DNA here is from genome assembly GCA_003316195.1 of Neoboletus brunneissimus. Lineage (NCBI taxonomy): Eukaryota > Fungi > Basidiomycota > Agaricomycetes > Boletales > Boletaceae > Neoboletus > Neoboletus brunneissimus. The sequence goes on from QFEL01010892.1 coordinate 17,286, forward strand.
AATGTTAAGACAGCTAAAATACGACACCATGCTATGGGACACAGAGACCATGGATTAAGAGTGCACCTGTGCGAAAGGCAGTAGGTACGCATATAACTATAAGGTAGATTGTACACCGCCATGATGAGATGAGGTGGGCAGGAAGTCGTGATGCAAATGATGGACAAGGCGGAGCTGGTGGGAAGAGTGTTAAGCATGACGGGAAAGGCCAGAAAATTATACTGGATGATGCCAAGGAATGGTGAAGATTACTAGTAACTAGTGACGAGGGTATGAAGCCATAGCCCCTAGGTTAAGGAAGAAATGCAAAATAACAACAGATTGGGTGATGAACGGATACCAAGCCCAGTGTGACGAAGAGGAAGAATGCGAGGATATCGTATCTTGGGGTAATAGTAGAAGTGGTCTGCTGACGACAAACGAAGAAAAAGGGTAAAAGGAACGTGGGTTCATATTCATGAAGTCGTGGAAGTGCTTAGAAGCTGCTGCTGCCTCTGTTCTCGTTCAGTGGCTTTTGCGGAAACGGTGATGTACGCGCCACCAGTCTCTTCACTCCCCAGGCCTGGTGGAGCAGGAGGGCTTGTCAAAAACTGGATGTCCTCAGATGCATCACCTCCAAGCAGTTGCTTAGCTTCAGTGAAGGGCTGAGTTTTAATGAACTGGAGGAGACAAATGTGGATGTGTTTATGCAGTAAATACATGCAACGACGTACCTTGGGTAGGGAGTCCATCGCCATCAAGCGGAGTACGTGGGTTTGAATGCGGGAATATAACTTGATGAGCACCTGCAGCTGGGTCGCATTGAAGGCGCTGGCTTGACTGGCGTCAACCTGTCCGTCAAAGGTTTTACCATTCAAGTTAGTCATCACCTCGCCGAGGTAACTAGCAAGATCAAGTCTCAAGCCATGATCGATATTGAGCTCGTTCTGACTTGACGGCGCGAGATACTTGTTGTAGATCTGGAAAGCCGTCTGGATGAGCGATTCGTGATGTCTCTCCATGACTGCTTGGCCAGGCGTTGGTCTCCCCCCACGGCTGGTGGGGATGGTCGCCTGGGCACTTGAGGTGATACTGAACTTGCGCTTGAAATCCTCAACATCCACCCAGAAAGCAAGATTCTCTTCGCAGAAATTTGCTTTGAGGAATTCGCGGAAGAGGGCTCGGTAGGACGGCTCTTCGAGGATTTGGTTCAGACGATCGGTGTTGCTCTTGACGCTCGCCTTCACCTCCTTTGACTCTTTCGATTCAGCATATGCGCTGTTGAGCCTCTCGGCCATGGAAATCCGGCGATGAATCTTGGCATCCGCAGCACTGACAGAGGCGTCAGGTCCCGATTTGGCCGCACCCTCGATGGCACTGCTTTCCAACGAAGAGCGTTCGTGAAGGTTGGTCACGGAACTGTGAGGAGAGGACGAGTGTTCTTCCCACTGGGCCACTCGTTTTCCTTCATCAGTTATTCTATAGATAGCTTTGGCAGTGCACCGGAATTCTCCGTGGTGCTTGAAAGCGATGAGACGGATTACGGGACTAAAACACTGATGGACACAACTTACACTAACGGGTGAGTTACCACCGGGAGCAGAACCTCGAACGGTGAAGATGATGGCAGAATCGTTATTCTTCCTCTTGTCGCTAACCAGAGTGATGAGGCCAAAGCGAACAAACTGCGCCGCCATCTCTGCGGCCTCCTCTCTCCCCACGACGGACGTGAAGTCGCAAAGCCACTCGAGTGCAGATACGGCGGCAAAGCAATATTTGTGTACAACTGTCGCTTTGCCCACAAGTGGTTGTGCTTTTTCTGGTACGTCCATGAGCTGAACACCTTTAGATCGCTCGTGGTAGTCCTGAAAAGCGTCCTGAGGTGCGAGGGCATTTTGAGAAAGGTAATTGGGCTGGCGTCCGACGAAGCGACGAAAGAGGGCAGTTATTACGGACTGGGTCACGATAATCTCGTCATCGGCTGTCCGACGCTCGAGGTGAAGTAATTTGATACAAATAGGTTGGGAGGCGAATACGGGTTGGAGGTGATCGGAATTGATGCCATTTTTCGAGATGAACCGCTCGAGGACGTGGAGACCCTTTGGTGTGAGGACATACGTGCCACGATCCTTGAACAAGTTTGACCCCTGATCAGCGGCATTTTCAATCAGACGAGCATCCATGAAATGCTGGCACATCGCCTTTGCCATCTCGCGGGTCATTGAGAAGGTGGTCGTTGTGGTGGTCGTCACTATTCGTGATTTGTCTCTTGGATCCGGCCCACGGTTGGATTGGGAGAACTTGAGAGAAGCCAGGTTCTGAGCGGCTTCGTCGCTAGAGAAGAGGGTCAGAAGACGAAGGGGAGAAGGACCAAGAGGACGAGCTGACGTAGAGAAAGAATTTGGGAAGGTGCGAAAATATTGTTTGTGGGTGGTCAATTGAAGCGATACGATGAGAGTCGCGAACAGATCGAGAGTGTCCTGAGAAATGAAGGGTTGGTGTGGAAACGGAGTGGAGCAGGAGGAAGATACCTTGAGATAGGGTCTCCCGCGCTTGGTGGTCTTCATCATATGAGAAGAGCTTGCCTGCGGAGGATAATCTGTGCGATCGGACGACATGATGAAGAAAAGACGAAAAAAAGAAGGGGGACAGGGTTGGGTAAGGGATGGAGGGAATTACAAGGACGAAGAGAGGGAAGTGGTCGAGAAATGAAGGGAAGAAACGAGGAGGAGGACGTGGATGGGGGCAGCAGAGACGCGCAAAGAGAGTGAGCGGGAAAAGTCGGTTCCGGGCGTGGAAATCTACAAATTATTTATTATTCATTGTTCTTATTTTTTTATTTTGCCGTAATTGCTAGCCACAGCCACCCCACTGGCACAGCCATCGCAGACGTACAGTCGGTCGGCCTGATGAGCTCTTTCCTCGATTCAGAGTCACAATAACGCGGGTTGCTACGTCTGAAACAGTTGGCAATCTCTCCAGTTCCTGCGTTTCAGGCCCGCCCATCACTCTGCAAACGACGGCGCTCGGTGTTCGCCGCTCGCCTTTACGACAAGGTATCGTAAAGTCCAGTGCAACGCCACCATGCTTGTTGAACGCTCGTTCATGCAACAATTCATCGTTGCTGACAACCAATAACGTGTCACCCTCCGTTCCCAGTCCAGCTCGGCGACTATCCATACCTCGTTCATGACGCTCGTCCATCGCCACCAAGTCCCGCGAACTCACCGCGTTCTCCCGTCCATCGCCACACTACCTTCCTCCGCCGACTTGCGTTCGTGCCATGTCGAAGTACGTCTGACTCGTCCTGTTCTCACGCATCCCATAAAGCTTCTCACATCTCCGTGGCGCCACGACTTTCTCGGTCACCGCCCAGCATTGTTGAGTCTTGCACTGCCCCACCGTTCTTCAGCGAAGACCTTGTTTGAATATACCAAAAGCCGCATCTATCCAACTGCACGCGGATCTTTTGTGATTTAATGATGCGGACAACCTTGACATCAGCTGTAGCCATGAACTGCCCCGTCAGTCGATCACCAACTCGGCGAGGTTCGGCGTGCGGGAAATAATAATAAAACCCCCCGTGTGTATAGTGCCGCCGGTTTACACCGGCTGAATTCGAGCAATCCTTTTCGTGCTAAGACAAGACATGGTGCACGATCCATGAGATGGCATGGAGTTGCATGACTGATTGTGACTCGGCAAGTCGAGCGTGATTAATTGATTGGCGAATACGGTGCCTGGCCGCATCAAGCTTTTTGTCAAAGGCCGCTTTTGTTCTCAGGCGGTGGCAATGCATAACCGCTCT
>QFEL01010900.1:365-16022 GCA_003316195.1 Neoboletus brunneissimus
GCTTGAGAAGGTGTCGGCGTATCATTTCCGGTCTCCGAATACTCCAAGGTACGACTCCACGCGACCTGGTTGCGAAGCCCCATGAATGTAGAGAACAGATCCTTGGATGATGCCGGAACAAGATCGTCCAGTTTACGCCGCTTAGTTACCCTCGAATTTGTCTGCTCACGTCTGCTTGCTGAAACAAAATTATCCTCGGGATATTTGATATGGCATAGGCTCGGAGTTAGTGGAGGTACATCTTGCACTTTTGAATTCGTGGAATCGTCCGGGGGTCCTAGTAACTGACTTTGCGATGCAAATGGGAGTGGTTCGAAAGACGAGGTCTCTGATCCAGGTAATTCAAAGTAACCACTCCAATCGTATTGATCTGCCTGGGGACCAGGTTGATATTCGGTCAGCTGATAGTCATGCACGTCCCGAGGGGGTACATTTTCCTTGTTCTCGCTTTGATTGTCTACGTTCTCCTTGTTCGCCTCGGGTGTATCCACAGAATATAGTGAGTCGTCCTGAAGCGGATGTAAGGGGCAGGGAACTCCAAATTCGCTGGTTGAAAATCGGCCAAGATTGTTATCCATCACGTCGATTCCCGAGTCATCAAAGGAATAACCGTAGTCGGTCCGGCTTCGAGAACCATATTCCATGGGATCCGGTGGGTTTCGCGAGCTTCGATGGTCTTCGCGCTGACACAGATTTTCACCCTGGGCCACGATATCTCCGTGTATATCGTTATCAGACCACGGCGCAATATCCTGTTCGGTGTCCACGTCATCTTGTACCTCGATTCCTGCCTCGAGCATGATTTTGATACCAGATGCTCTCATCCTCTCTCGCTGTGTGAGTAGGTATTCGATGTGCCCGCTTTCCTCAACCCATTTGGGAGCAGGACTCTTTCCAAACTCTTCGCATCCACGTGGAGTATTCGGTATTGAAGTTAATTGGGCATCTTCGGCCGATGTCGGAGGGTTGCCTAGGTCGAGGAGAGCGCGAGCCATTTTCTCGTGCTTCTCGTCACGGTATCCTGGTACTTCGTCCTCCAGCTGAATGGGTTTCGCAATTCCCGCGACTTCCTCATTGGTCGGGATCATTCTCCCGAAATTGAACGGTCTGTGAAAAACGTGAGACATCGGTGGGGGGACAAAAGATCCTGGCGGACAAAATGTCAGGATTCAAGTTGACGAAAGTAAACGAACCTCCACGACAGGTCAAGTGCTAGAGGTTTGACGCCCTTGACTGGCTTCAGGAACGCGATGGGTCCGAAGCCGCTACTTTCATGGCTCATAGTATCAAGACGACCAAGCTCTCCTTTCGGTGCGACGAGACTTTGCATCCCCTCCAGGAAGAGAGTGGGATCCTTGGGGTGTGCTGTCGGAGACGGCAAGTTTGGAACTGCATTTCAAATCAGCATACATGTCGAGACACAGGGGCCAATAATAGCCAGCAGGAAGTCCGCATAAGCCCCGGACAGAAGCTTCGTAAAACGCACGACTTATTTGATGGAAACGATTATTTTCAGCTTACCATCCATCAGCATGATGTCCTTGTCAGTCAGTTTCTCTTCTCTGATATAAGACAGGGGATCCTGTGGGGTAGAGATGTAAATGTTTGCGACCGCATCGTCGAACCGCTGTTCTTCAAAGTTCTTGACATAGTTAGCAGGGGTGACCGATGTCTCCTCATTGGCTTGTTCCTCGGGAGCAGATGGAGGCTGTCCAAATAGCGAATTTGACGTGCTCTGGTCAGGCGAGAGGGAGCGAGGAGAGTGCATGCCAAATTTGACGCCTTCTAGCTGGGAGGTGATTGGTTTGTGAGCCTGCGTCATTGTTGGAATAGGAGCGGAGATGAAAGACGTGATAAAGAAGCCTGGACTTGACATGTCATGGGGTTAGAGAGATTGTATGAGAAATTTATTCGCGCGAAAAAAAAGAACCCCTGATAAGAAGGATTCCCGACCAACCTCTTTTCTACCGTCAACAGGTGGGCTGTGTCGCTGTCGTCTGTGCTTTCATTAACCAATGTATTTTTATGTCCGAATTTGCGTATGCGGGGGATCTCGACTTCGTCTAGGAGATGGCTATCAGTTTTTTTTCGGCGCCCGTGGTGAGAGAACTAACGAAGGCAACGCACCCATTTTGGCAGCCATGAGCGACGTTGCTGGTGTCCCAGGAGATGATATTTTCCACAGTTCATCAACTCCGCTCTTATCCGTAGAATGTGGAGAGGGTGGGGGTGGTGAAGAAAACTTCAACGTCGCTGGAGCATGGGGCTAAGTCAGTCCTCGTGTTAGATCCATCGGGGTAATTTGAACCCACTCCACCCACTGACGACCTCCATATGGTGGCCATTGATGTCACCGTCTTCACTGTCTATCAATTCAGGTGACGCCACCTGGAGCACAGAGGCCAAGTCGGAGACGCGTGTCGGGTGACTGACACCACTGGTTGCATTACCCTTGACGCCTCTAGAAGTAGAAAGCCCCCGCGGGATTCGGGGAAACAGCGGTGGAGAATCTAGACTAGGAATGCACCGCGGAGGTGAATGGTGGCTCAAAAAATCAGGCGCATTAGGTGTGTCCTCGAAACAATCGACGGATTTTTCTTCCATAGGAGGAACCAAAATCGATTGGAGCAATGGTCGTACCCGTCCAAGAGTTTCGGGATCAAGTTTGAGGCGGAGATCCCTACAAAAGGAGGTGATCGGACCATTAGCACCACGTGAAACGTTAATGAAAAAGTGGTAGAACGCACAAAACTTCGTCCACGGGAGGTACGGGCAAATCTTCTATGCTCTGTACTGGGACGGGGTTGAGATCCAGAAATGCTGTGAGAGCAGAATTTGTGCGAGGGATAGTTGCTCGAGAATTTGTACCGCCAAGCTTTGGGGTTTCGCGCCTTGCGCGCTTCGAGAGGATGGGAGAGGACAACGGTCTGCATATCAGTGATAGTTCCGCGTCTGACGCGCGTATACGAACTTGGCTTGGTCAAAACGCACGTGTATGCGCGAAGGAAACGTACAGTAATCATCCTCGTACCAGCATTTCTCAGTCCGGAGATCTTGCGGATGGAAAGGAGGAGGGAACAAGGTCTTTAGGTACCTAATATGTTCCGATGGTGTAGCCCATCTCTCTTCCGGAGGGGTGAGGTCAAGAGAATGCAAGGAACGCATGAGGACTTCGAACGGCTCTGTAGGTAGGAGAAATGACGTCGCATCCGCCATGGGCACATACTCAAGGGTCTGAAGGAGAAGCTATACAATTTCGGTCGGTCTGCGGTCGGGAAAGCGTCGTGAACACTTACCTCCTCAACGACCTTCTCGGTAAATGCGACATGGTCCGATGTAAGGTGAGTGCGCGCGTAAGGCAGTAGGACCTCACGTATATGTCTACGCAAACGGAGTTCTCTGGTTGTGTTGATGTTGAACGAACATGAATCCATAGTTGCAGGATCTTGTGCCAACTGGAGGGACTACCAGTCAACAAATTTCCACGTTGTACCTCAGTGGCCACGACAGCCAGTTGACGGCTAGAGACTCAGTGCTAGCCCATTGAACACTGATTAATGCTCGCAATCATGTTATCTCACTGGATCCCTTTCCGCGAGCATTTCAGAGAAGTTCGCATGTAAGTACAATAAATCCATATGCCGACAAACAAAGGTACTGATTAGTACCACCGCACGATGCGTTGGCTTGCCGCTTACATTCATATGTACCAATCTTGACACGCTTAGGAAGCCAAATCTCTCTAAAATCTTTTATCCATCGATCAACTTCGCCTGGGTTAAATTGCTATCTGAAACAATCACGGTGGTCCAATGATACGCCGCAAACTGGCAACACCCATCCTTGGTTCACTTCTCCACTTTGGTAATATAACGGAACCCAAGAATCGCGCAGGTCTCCAAACCCAGCTCATTAATCACACCGCCTCGATTTATTCTGTCTTGTATTGATTTATGATCGTGGGCTGATGAATGTTGCGAGAACGGGCCAACGATCGCGAAAACTCGTGAGACATTTGTGCTCGGGGAGACTCGGGGAGATAAGACAAACTATTCTCTCCAAGAACACGAGAGAATGGTTACCTGCAAGAAAAAAAGATCTTTAGCATCGCGAGTGAGTTGAGACAGACAAGATAAGGGCTCAGAAGAAATATGTTGTAACCATGTGGATGTCTAGAAGACTAATCGAATTCTTGTTGCTCATCACCATAACCATTGTGGCTTGAAGAGTATGGGGAATAAAACCTCACCTTTTACCCTTTCCTCAAGGGGGAGTCTCAGTCGTGCATGTTTAAACGGTGTCAGAGAGGGCCGGTTGAATGAAGGTTCTAGCAAAACGGACAGGCAATTTTTTACACGGTGATGTTTATTTGGTTCTGTTTTCATTAGGAGATCTCAGATTGATGTGGCGCTCCCGCGGACGTTCGCACAGTCGTTTCTACAACGGGAAGGAGATAAGATGAAATAAGGAAATACTGCGAACCTGAGGGAATCGAGCTAGACCTTCAAGGCAGGAATTCCAACAACCGGCCCTGTACTACGCGGATCAGTCGGAACATTCCTTAGAATTAGGGGTGGAAGCGATACGTAAACACAGCGGGTGGTACAAGAAGAAAGGCCAAGTGCGTATGATCGTCAATTCTAGTATATGCGTATTCTGTGCAGGAAGTCCGATACACGTGTGATGGATCTATAAGTCAAGAGAAAGCGGGGACAAGGCAGAGTAATGTGTTAATACTTGGTATGCAATCTAGGTTCATGCTTCGAATAAGTTGTATGAGGGAGGCTATGCTGTGAGAAAAAGTTCGGGAAGAAATACGCTCCCATGTAGGAGTTGATAATGGAGAAGGAGGGGTGCGACGATGCTGGGCTATGGTTGGGGCGCAAGACTTGAAACCCCTAGCACACCAAGGTCGGTGTCTAGCCTACTTTTGCTATGTGTGTGCGGAGACCGTGGTGTGCAGAGCGTACGCGAAAACCAGCGGAGAGGTAAGTGCGAACAAGACGAGGGCCGATACGAGGCTCGTTGAGAGAGGGTTGAAAGAGTAACGTGCAACTGTAAAAATCCTGGGGTCAGATTTAGCCAAAGACGGAGGGTTTACGACATGCCTATGGCTGTAGGGGGTGGCAAGGGCGGAAAATAAGTGACCTTGGTGGGATGGAGTATCGAGCAAGCGAGTATGTCATCGTGGACGGAAAGGTCAAGCTGGAGCTGGAGGCCATCGAGGGTGATTCCCGGAATATCTCCGGCAGGCGAAGCGGATAAAGGGACAATCGAAACCTCGTTATCAAATTCCCATTTCCTGTGCGACATGGCTGGGATGGCAGTCCAACCGAAAGTGGCAAGTACACGGGAAACAAGGATGTCAAGATCCGCGCTGCAGACAATAGGCTTATCCGCGTAAGGGAAGGAGGGATCCATGGAGGCGTAGGTAGCAAGGGTCTGCTGGACATTGGCGAGGAAGTAGGCGGGAGGGTCTTTGTCTCCGATAGGAGGGCGTGGGGGAAGATCGTGTCCGAGACAGGTATTGTCATCACGGTCTGTCTTCCACGAGGCGAGGGTTGGAGGGAGACCGATAGCGGGACAACGACAGCCCCGGCCTGCTCGTATGACGGGCCAGTCGGCAACGTGTGGACCGAAAACATGAGCATGATAGGATTTGCAGTCATCGCAGAGGGCGGAGAGGGAGCTTAAGAGGGAAGCGTGGAGAGAATCGAGGAGTGCGCGAGCGATGTGCACACGGAGATGGGTGCGGATGAGAAGATGCAGCTCAGAGGGGAGGGGCACGGGAAAGGGGAAGTGAGTGTTGTGGGCGATGGTGGGGTGGATAACGGTGAGAATGGCGTGAGTGAGGGCGGTGCGGGATGTGCGAAGGGACGACATGGGGGAGATGGTGGTGGTGGGAGGACGGGGGCAACTTGGTGGACATTTAAATGGGATTGTGCGAGTAGTGCGGATGGAAGTAGAAGACGATCGTTCTTGATGCAGATGAATCATAGCAGCAGAACGGAAGACGTGGGTTGGATATACTCGGAAGGATCTCGAATCGGATCCAGCGACAACACAGAAGGGCGATCTCACCTGAAACCCGAAACCGAAACACCTTGGAAGAACCGACGCCATCGTAACCCTAACCCAATTCTAGGTTCACTCCCAACCATCATGATCGCTACCCTCCTCCGGCGTGGGCCATCCACACGGGCCATCTCCACCCTCCCCGCCCTGCACGTGAACCCACCCGACCCTGCCATCGAGTCTGCCGAGTTCGACGCCCGTGTCGCCCGCCTCGCCGACTACTTCTCTCGCCCCCGCTTCGCCAACATTTCCCGCCCCTACTCTCCCCGCGACGTCGCACTCAAACAAGGCTCTGCGCCCGTCCTTCCCCTCCCCGCATCCCTTCTGGCCGACAAGCTCTTCCGCACATTCGAACACGCCAGCGCCAATGGCCTCCCCGTCCACACAATGGGTGCCATCGACCCTGTCCAGATGACCCAGATGGCAAGCCATCAACAGGTCGTCTATGTGTCTGGCTGGGCTGCTTCCTCTCTTCTCACCACCGGCAGCAACGAGGTCGGTCCTGACTTTGGGTGTGTACCACTCTTTGCCCCATCCCCATCTCACCCACACCACCCAGAGACTACCCATACACAACGGTTCCAAACCAGGTACAACGTTTATTCCGTGCCCAGCAACTCCACGACAAGAAGCATTATGACGAACGCATGTCTGCTTCACCAGACGCACGCGCAAAGATGCCATATATCGACTACCTCCGTCCCATCATCGCAGATGCTGACACTGGGTACCTTGCCTCCGTTATCCCCTCTTGGACATAAAACTCACATCTCGCCAGTCATGGTGGCCCTTCTGCTGTTATGAAACTCGTCAAATTGTTCGCAGAATCTGGTGCATCCGCCATTCACCTCGAGGACCAACTCCATGGTGGGAAAAAGTGCGGTCATCTTGCCGGAAAGGTTCTCGTTCCTCCCTCCACACATGTCTCTCGACTTGTAGCGACTAGGTTCGCCCTCGATATGCTGGAGTGTCCTATGTTAGTAATTGCGAGAACCGATGCCGAAAGCGGTAGACTTCTCAGTTCAAGCGTGGACGCCGGAGATCACCCGTACGTTATGATTTTCCTCCGTGTTTTCAGTCCTGGTGTGATCGATGATCTGCATGTAAACAGATTCATTCTAGGCACAGCTATACCTGGACAACCTCTTGCCGAGGCACTCGCAGGTGCCGCGAATGCTGCTGATGCTGCACGTATCGAGAAAGAGTGGGATACCACCCATCCATTGATGACATTCGACGAGGGTAGATCGATCTTCCCTCACATCTCACTCGACTTACATCTGTCCTATTGCCAGCCGTCAAACATGCTCTTCAGACTACCCCTTCCATATCCTCACCCGATTCTGTTTTCGAGCATTATAAATCTCGTGTCGTGGGCAAGTCAAATTCGGAGTCACGCAGAGTAGCCAAGGAAATTCTTGGGACAGACATCTTCTGGGATTGGGATCGTCCGTGTTCCAGTTCACATTCTCATCCCAAAATACTTACGTAAGATACAACCAGTTCCGCGCACTCCAGAAGGTTACCACCGTCTCCAGGCTGGCCTCGCCCCCGCCATCTCTCGCACACTCAAGTACGCTCCCTATGCTGATCTTCTCTGGCTAGAGACTTCGACACCCGATCTGGAATTGGCGCGTTCGTTTGCTAGGGAAATAAGAGAAAGGACTGGTCAGAAGAAATGGATGGTGTATAACCTCAGTCCGAGCTTCAACTGGTTGGGCAAAGGCTTCACAAAGGATGATCTGAGAAACTTTATCTGGGAGCTCGGAAAGGAAGGGTGAGCACCGTCTTCCCGGCCCAGCTTCATTATATATGTCCACTTGCTGGAGTTGTGCTGATACCGGCATTCAACTATAGATTCGTCCTTCAATTGATTTCGCTCGCGGGTGTGCATAGCAATGCCGTCACTACTGGTACGCTTCAATTCACCCTCTGTGCTTTCCTAACATTCTCTGCAGCCGAGCTAGCGGAACGCTACAAGACTGAGGGAATGCTCGCCTACGTCGACCTCGTCCAGCGTAAAGAAAAGGAAATCGGATGCGATGTACTGACACACCAGAAGTGGTCAGGAGCTAACTACGTCGACTCCATCATTCAGACGGTTTCAGCAGGGTCCTCGAGCACGTCCGCGATAGGCAAGGACTCGACGGAACACGCGTTCTGAATATTCCTATATAGTATATCTTGGATTGACATACGCTGAGGTTAAATGTACACCATGTAGCCTGCATACAATCTGCACTTTTGAATCTCGCATCCGGAAGATCAAGTCACGGCAGATGCTTGACAGAAGCGCAAGATGTACAAATAAATCTTGGTGTAGATCGAATGCATTTCTTCCCATTTATGGACTCGTGCAGGGCACTCAATGAGGCATATGCGCGACTACATCAAAGAATCCGCATACTCATTCTGGTGTTCCAGAATATCATCAAAGGGTCTGGATGGCGTTCGAGAAACGGATGTAGAAGTCGAATTCGCTGAAAGTGTTGCGGGAAAGCCGTTGAGATAGGTTCTCCGAGGACGACGGTTCATTTTGCAGTGACTTTGCCCTGGCCGTGATCCCCACCATCTCTCTTTGCTTATTGAATTGGAGTTTGGCATGACCGTCATCTTCGGGAAAACTCGCACCCAAGCTTCTCGGTGTCGCAATGGAGAACAATACTCCTAAAATCGAACTTGGAGAGGAACGGAAGCCGACCAATCTGGTAACATCACACCTAGATCGTCTCAGATATGATGATGTGCACTTCTTTCGACAGCTTGAGTCATTGTGAGTTGTCATTACGTAACTGCAATGAGATGAACTTCAAGGACGACACACGTCGAAGTTTCGCTCTGCTCAGGCTTGGACATAAAGTACACCACGTCCTGAGCGTCGTGATTCAGGCGACGGAGTAGTGTCATCTTCTCCGATTCGCCACGGACAACCTGTCAAAGACAACCTTATGGGAATGAAAGTTAGTACAGTATATGCAATACTTTCCAAGGGAAAAGCGGTGTCGCGGGGGTGCACACACAAGTCACATGTATAAATTGGGAACCAGCTTACTGTTTGCAACTGGCTGGTCTCGAAGCTTGAAAACCACGTCCGTCGAGAAGGACAGAGCATACTAGTTTGCAACAGTATTAATATTGCCCGTTTCGACGAACTTGAGAAATTACTCCGTAAACATATGGCCGTTGAACGAGTGTAAGAGATTGGCGATATAAAAGGTGAATTTGCTGCAATTCCCGACGTCTCATGTTCCCCTGATGCAACTGGCCAAGAAGTGACCTAACAAAGCACACGCTTGATGTGACTATGAATCTGAGAAGGAATCGGATCCAGAACGGCTTGTACGCGACTACTTACGCCTGCCTCCTAGCATTGAAATGGAATCAAATCGATCTCCAGATCCATCATGGTTCTGCGAAACTCGTGGGAGACTAAGTGTCCCCTGCTCGTGTGACTTTGAATATTTTCACGTCAAGCCCAGCATCTACCTGATCGGGAATCTGTAATAGTAGATTTCCGGTGATATCGTACGCAACCTCCTCTATCTTCAACACCTTTCCTGGGTTGTGAGATCAAGTTATCGATACTCGGCAACTGTATACGAACGATGACGCACCGATCTCGTCGAGAAAATATGTCAGCGTTTCTTCATTCCGTATAGTGAGTGCAATGAGCATCAATCGAGTGTGCTCGGACGAGAGGGCAAGAACAACGGTGTTAACGAGCGGAGGTACAAGCACAGGATCGAATACCTGTTGGAAAAAGCCAGTCTACCATCTTCTGAAGCCCAGGAATTGCGAAATACGTACGATATCTGCCCCAAGTACGACGTCTATGTTGGCTTGGCTAAAGAACGACTCCAAGCCTTCCTGGGCCAACAATGAATCCAGCCAATCCAACGACTTGTAATGCATATTCAAATGAGACGAAGATTTGTCTACGCAAGTTGTACGTTCAATTAGGCACAATTCGAAAGGAGGAAGTAAGTATGTGCTGCCAGACTTACTACACGATAACCTAACATTATTCTGACAGCGCATAAGCACGGTGGAATTCACGTCAGTCAGATAGATAGATGGCATCTTGCGGTCAAGGGGCGAAATTGCAGCATGGAGCTGCAAGCTCGCGACCAGAATGCCGATGAATCCAGTCCCGCTCCCCAACTCGAGCACATTGCTAGTATCCACAAGGTCTGCTCGTTAAACGTGGCTGAGGAAACAATGGTGATCAGTCGGTCTTGCGACTCACGAGGATGCTGGATGAGATACTGTGCCAAGACCAGGCTTGCTCGCCAGGTTCTGAGGCCCGTTGTTCCTGCTTCGATAGTGGTGCGCGACTCTAGAAGTGTGATCGTCTCATAACGGCCCTCCTCTATCGGATAGACATGTGTATCAGGAAACTTCCAGTAGTACGTGGTGAACGAATTGGGTGGTGTCTCAGAGCTGTTGAACATGATAAAACAGATTGACGATTAGTCGCATTCTACCATCAAATATAATGCGTACCGCGCACCGGTTCTCAAGGACAGATAATGTGCATATATGCACTCGTCAATCTCATCCTGAGGAGGAAGTGAGATGGCAAGCATCATACTTGTTGATTAACACAATACCTCGTCGCTTCGACTCAGGTTTTCAAGTTGAACAAGTGCCCACTTCCAAAAACTTTGTTGGTATGACTCCGATGGGGGGTACTGCTTTAGATGGTGGTTCAGCAGGATCTTTCTCAAGAAGAACTCGTGAGCGACGTTGAACAGAGTGTTCGAAGGAAAAGAGAGGTTCTTTACAGGTGCGAGAGCCGAGTAACGGAAGAGTATCGATGAAAGGAAGGGTTCGGGTGTAGCGAACAGTCTATTCGCATCACTACTCAAATCTTGTACCATTACAGTACTCTGACACTTGTGGATGATCTTTTCTAACCGCTAGCATCGTAAACAGTCCGGCCCTGAACAGCACGTGATATGCCACTGAACCCGCTTTGAATTTTGCGACGTCGTCCTTGACCTAAATGATTCCTCGTTTGTACCACGCATCGTCTAGGTTGCTTGTCTCGACGCGTGTGCACTATGATGTGCGGTTGACCTTCTCTTCATCAGCAATCTCTTTGGTCCGTAGAGTGCCACAACGGTCGGCTGGAGAGCGTGCCAATTTGGCAGCAGGTAGCCATGGACCGAGAGAAACCGAGGACGAGGTTCAAGAGAACAAATCCGACGCAAACGAAAGCGAGGAAGAGGAGGAGCTCGATCGTTGGCTTCTTGCGGGCGAAGAAAAGGTGAACGAGTCTGCAATCCGTTCTTACAAGGACCCTTATGGCCACTTTTGCAAAAACGTCGCTTCCTCTTTCCGTGAACCCTCACCTCGCAATTGGCTTGGTCGTGACGTGGTGAGAATCATTTAAAATGTAATAGTGGACTTTGGCTCATTGCTGATAAAGCCGTTTCCTCTGAACCCATCTTTTAAACCCCCAATTCCGCTCTCAGACGAGCTTCGGACTCGGCTATACCGAGCTTATATGATCGATCCCAAGCTAAATTCTGTCCGTGCTCTCGCGGTTAGGCATAACATCAGTATCAAACGCGTCGATGCGATACTAAGATTAAAAGGGATGGAAGAAGCATGGAAAAAGGTACCTTTGTTTCACCTAAGCTTGCGTTTTGCCGAGATTGATTTACTATGTCTGGTGGTTCATTAGGAGGTAAGCATCTTTCTCGAAGTGTTCTCCGTCCCGCACGGATACGATGATACACAAACATCATTCGCGAAATCCAAGAACTTGCGACGCCTTACATCGTCACAAGACGTGATTAAACTTTTTCAACCCCATCTGAACTCATCCAACTAACTATTCGACTTGCCAACACCCATGCTGATTTATTCTGATTTCAACAGAATAAATCCCTACAAACCGGATTCACGAAAGGGATGGAGCATCTGCTTGGCGTAACGGAAGCAACAAAGCGTACAGAACGAGACGTCAATGAACTCTTTGAAAATGATCATATCGGAGAGAATGATCAACTTGATTCTCGTGACCGATATGACGTTGAGGAGGCGGATTTGCAAGACGAGGTTGAAGGCAATAACAAGGCAAGACAGCGTTACCAAAGACTCTTTTGGGAGAGTGTTGGTGAAGGCGAGGTTCGTGATCTCGAGCGCGGCTTACCTCTGTGGTTGTTAACGATTATTTCAGGAACCGGTGATGCCCGATATTCTTGCGTCCCAGCGCGGTGCTGCCTTTCTGCGTACGAGGTTTAGAGGCAAGACAACCCTTGTTGAACGCGCACCGGGTCGACCCGCCATCATGTTCGTCGATGTCGGCAATACTTTCGTCGACGAGAAGGAAAAGGCACGACGGGAACGCGAAGGTGCTCGGAGATCCATGATGAAAGCACGGAAATGGACGCGGGACCACGACTTACGGGCTTAACTATGGTTTCTGATCATGTAGTGTATGTTCCAGTGCAGTACTTGTATTGCAATATAATACTTGCTCTTGAACAAACAAACATCAACAAAAGCGCTGGTCTGATAGAACGCGATTAGTCTTACAGCCCACATCGCACATTCTTCAAAATGCAGCGGGGTCTTCCGATGGTACAGACACCGTCCATGTTCGTGACCATCACTGATTATGTTTTCCTCAGCAACCGACAGTGGTCCTTCTCCGGGAGGGCACCGACACCTCGCAGGGCAATCCGCAATTGCTCTCCAATATCTCGGCGTGTCTTGCAATTGCCCAGACACTCTCCAGCACCCTCGGACCTCGCGGGATGGACAAACTGATCGTGAACGAGCGTGGAGAGGCTCAGATCACGAACGATGGCGCAACCATCCTCAAGCTTCTCGACATCGTCCACCCAGCTGCCAGGACCTTGGTTGATATTGCGCGTGCTCAAGACGCAGAGGTTGGCGATGGAACCACCAGTGTTGTTCTCCTCGCTGCACAACTTCTCAAAGAGGTCCGTGGATACATTGAAGAAGGCGTCAGCCCCCACATTATCATGAAAGGGTTCCGCAAAGCATCGCAATTGGTAGATGTTGCATCCACCGTGTTTTGGCCGCGTCTTACGTCTTTACAGGCCATTGAACGCGTGAATGCAATCCAAATCAGCGTTGACAAGAGCAATCCCGAGTAAGTCAGAAGCCTCCTATCTGATCAATCGTCCAACATTTCTCGCCAGACACTTTCGCTCTCTCCTCCTCAAGTGCGCGTCAACGTCGATGTCATCAAAACTCATCCACTCTGAGAAACCCTTCTTTTCGAACATGGTCGTCGATGCTGTCCAGTGCTTGGATCAAGATGACTTGGATGAATCACTCATCGGCGTCAAGAAGATCCCCGGCGGTGGCATGCAAGATTCACTGTTGATTCAAGGGGTCGCTTTCAAGAAAACTTTTACCTACGCGGGTGCAGAGCAGCAACCAAAATCCTTCAAAGATCCCCTCATTCTCAGTTTAAACGTGGAACTGGAGCTCAAGGCTGAGAAAGACAACGCCGAAGTTCGCGTGGAAGCAGTTTCGGACTACCAGGCAATAGTCGACGCCGAATGGGAAATCATTTACCGGAAGCTTGAGGCTATCGAGAAGACCGGTGCGAAAGTCGTGCTAAGCAAGTTGCCGATTGGCGACTTAGCAACTCAGTGGTTCGCAGACAGAGACATTTTCTGTGCTGGCCGCGTTCCTGCTGGCGACCTTCGTAGAGTCTGTCAAGCTGTTGGTGGATCCATTCAATCAACCTGTTCAGACCTAACTCAGGATAATCTTGGCACTTGCGGTTCGTTCGAGGAACGGCAAATTGGTGGTGAACGATACAACATCTTCGTAGAGTGCCCCAAGGCGAAGACATGTACTTTAATCCTTCGCGGGGGCGCGGAACAGTTCATCGAAGAGGTTGAACGCAGTCTACATGATGCTATTATGGTAGTCAAACGGGCCATTCGGAATGGTGATGTGGTTGCTGGGGGTGGTGCAGTGGAGGTAACGTTTCACACATTTTTTACAAACATGATTGGGATTAAATGACCTCCAGATGGATGTCTCTGCGCATATCAGAAAACACGCACTCTCGATTCCAGGAAAGCAGCAGCTCATCTTGACTGCTTTTGCAAAAGCGCTAGAGATCATTCCTCGCCAAATCTGCGACAATGCAGGACTCGATTCTACAGATATCCTAAATAAGCTCCGCATGAGACATGCCGCTGGTGACAAGTGGTATGGTGTCGATGTCGACGGAGCCGAGGGTGTGAGGGATAATATGGAAGCATTTGTGTGGGAACCCTCGCTCGTAAAGCTGAATGCTATCAGCAGTGCCACCGAAGCAGCTTGCTTGATCCTCAGCGTCGACGAGACAGTGCGAAATCCACAGAGCGAAGCAGTATGTTGTTTTTTCGATGCTTGGTAGCTGATTCTAACGGGATGCCTGACGTAGCAAAATCCTGGACCACGCGCTCCACCTGGCGCAGCCCAACGGGCCCTTAGGGGTAGGGGTCGGGGCATACCTAGGCGGTAACGAGACGTAACTTTACGAAGACAAATCTGAATGCCCTGGATGATAGGAACATAGCGTATGATCTGTTCAATACGCAAGTACTAATGTCTTCAGTTGCTTGGCATGTGAACTGGAAAATATGCTTGAAAACCACAACTGCCTACTTAGTCCATTGCATTCTTCGTCGCTGAAGACGCAACTCCTTCGGGTAGGTTCATATGTTATCGGTCCCAAGGGAACAGTCCCCGGCATGTGATGTTCTTTTCGTGACCAAAGGATGGATTTGCGGAGTCTGCTTACCTGGTCCCATGACCCTGCCGGAGCGGACGTGGAAAATCATACCCGTCGCCATGGATATGCAAAAAATGACAAACTCGACCAGTCTAAGAGACGAGGGAGTTTGGATGACTGACTCAAAAGAAGCCTCCCCGTTCTCTTTCCCCCCTCTCCCACAGTGCGAGCTAATGCTGATAGGTTCGATTGCAATGTTCGTTGGACAAGACGAGAAAAGATGGTCAGCGCGATATAGCCCGAGCTTCTAGCCAGCTGCACGATGTTTTTCGCCCTTGACCTAGACGGAACAAGCATGTCACGGGCGAACACCAACGAACCCTCCAGGATCTAAATTCTATACCTCACGACGGACAATCACGACCTCGGGAATACCTTGTCGGACTCTCATTTCAATGCACAAGACCGCCATCGTCAGGGAAACATTAAACCAGTCAGGGAAAGCAGATCCCGAGAACCTAGCGAAACTTAATCTCATCTTCCGTATAATTAACTAACTACAGTAGCACTCGGTGTACAGTATGTATGTTCACCTATTGATGGAATTAGCTGTGGTTCTTGATAGCTCCGCAAAAGCGACAAGACCAAAATTCGTGGGGTATATTCCTTTCTCCGCATGTCCCGCATGCCCACCCGACTGAAGTGTCGATTGGTCGCACCGCAAGGCATGCGTCACACTGTAATGCCAAGCCTACATTAATCAAGGTGCAAACGGGACAAGTCCATTGCCCGTCAGCAGTTGGATTCGTTTCGTGACTCGACCCTAAGGTGGGTTGCGGCCACGAAGACCCCGACCTTGAACCCGA